>JAULBS010159069.1:0-26250 GCA_032355785.1 Symmetromphalus regularis | reverse complement strand
TTGTTTTTGATTAGCATCAAGTGTATGACCAGCCTGTATATATGTAGACAGGCTGCCACACTTGACAGTATTCAAACCTGTTTAACCATCTCCCAGTGGACATATTAAAAAATCCATTGTTTTTGATTAGCATCAAGTGTATGACCAGCCTGTATATATGTAGACAGGCTGCCACACTTGACAGTATTCAAACATGTTTAACCATCTCCCAGTGGACATATTAAATGTACCAATTTCAATCTGTAATAACAATCAGAAAATGTTTTCCCATTTTAACATATTCAGAAAGTGATTATATTAATTAAATATACTTGACCACTACTGAACACTATCAGATACGAATATTGGAATAGATGTTTTGGAAAAGTTAATATTAATGTACTCTAGCTAGCACTCTTATTAGACTGGTTTTTGTGACTTGAGTTAATCTGACTGAGAATGTTTGGAACCAGTGAAGTGACAATGTAGTGCTTGCAAAGGCTAGCCTATTTCGTACAGAAGGCTGGTAATGAGATTTTGTATTTGTTGAGACTTTGTATGCATGTATGTTGTTGAGTGTTTTACACGGGCAGGTTATGTGTCTAGATGTGTTCACACGTGTCTTAGTATACACTCTAAAATGAAGCACTCTCAAAAATGGCAACAATTAACTTACTTGTATTTTGTAATCTAAGACTTTAAATATTCAATTAAAATAAAAACATCTCCACGTATACACTATTGCTAGATCCAGTATCAATAAAAATAAAACCTTTTCTAGTATACACAAATACACTACAGGAAATCAATATTTCATAACATAACTGTACACAGATAATCCCTTGGAAATTATTTTATTGCATTTTGTAAAAATATAATTCATACATAAACATCCTGATATTAAGTGACGACTGTACATTAAACATGTACTATATAAAATAATGTTACGTTCATATATATATATTTCAAGTTATCAAGTATTTTGTTTGAAATGTAAAAACTCCTATTAACAATGCATAGATTGTTTACAATAATTTATTATGTCTCACCTGTCCATATTTTTATGAACTGTACAAAAATATTTTAAATGTTCATCAAATGAGCCAACTGATGAGAAAACCTACAACTTGGCAACAAGAACCCATCGCACGTGTATATGTTACTCTTCACTCATATTTACCAATACACTAATGTTACCTTTTTACTGATAACAATCTCACACTGATTCTTTTCAGTGTAAACTTTGAAATACTGGCTTAGAGATTTTCATACTTTGAATCACATCAGACTGGCACAATCATTTTAAACAATTAACTTTTCTTCTAGGGATTGTAGAACAAAAAGGAAAACGGTTTTCCAAATTAAACGAAAGACCTAATTTTTATACAAAATGTCAAGAAAATTTACTGAATATTAAATTTGTTATGAGGAAAAAAAGAAAAGATATTTATGCCTTTTTAACTTTTTTTTTGGCACTTTTCATTTAAGATTTTTAGTAGCAACCATATATAGTCCAAAAAGTTATGAAGTGAAATATTTTTGTAATATCATGTACATGTTGCAAAAGGTTTGAAAGGCAGTTGTTTGTCCTTTTAGCACTTATTTTTCAAATAAAAAACACTGGTGTTTTAATGTTCTACTTCTAGTGACGTGAAGTATATGTTATGCGAAACTGCTGACATTATATACATTTTTTAAGACAGTTAACATTCCGAATTAAATCTTCAGATTTAGTGTTTGAAATTATGATCTATTATTATTTGAAGAAAGAAAACCCAGAGAGAAAATGATTATTTCTTTAACACCCCAGCTCATTGGTTAATCACTGGCTATAATGTTTCGAACTCACAGTATTTGTAACACCCCAGCTTATTGGTTAATCACTGGCTATTAGATGTCAAACTCACAGTATTTGTAACACCCCAGCTCATTGGTTAATCAGTGACTATTAGATGTCAAACTCACAGTATTTGCAACGCCCCAGCTCATTGGTTAATCACTGGCTATTAGATGTCAAACTCACAGTATTTGTAACACCCCAGCTCATTGGTTGATGAGAGTATTAGGTGTCACTCACAGTATTTGTAACACTCCAGCTCATTGGGTAATCAGTGGCCATTAAGTGCCAGACTTGCAATATTTCTGACATATGATCAACAAGAGAGGAAACAAAAATTATAAAAACCTGTTTTTGCCAAATTGTTGATTTTCCCATGTAATTAAATGTTTTGAATAAAGTAATTTACTTCATTACTGTCAATGTTTTAGGAGGTCAGTAACACTCATGTGATTAAATTATAGATATGTAATTACAGATTTTTTTTTAAAATTAGATAAAACTTTTAATTAAAAATATGAGATCAAAATATAAAAGTAAGAATAATGTGTTGTATTCCCCATGAACAAATGACTGATGATATAATAATTATATACAGTTCCAGCTACACGCATTTCAATGTGAAATTCAAATTTATACAATACTCTTACATAAATAAGTTTATGCAACTTGTGTACCAAGAGACAATGTTAAATAATACAAATACAAAAATAAATTAAAAGAATTTAAGTTAAATCTTTACTCTTCCACTCCATAAAAAATAATAATAAACTATGAGAAAACTTTAAGATGGCAGTGAGACCATGAAATAGTCTACATACAATGTAAGACTGTCCCACAACAAAATTTATCTTTCACCAAGGCCATCCATAAACCAATGTGGTTTGCTGTAAAAATGTTAAACACACCAAACCATCTGTTGATCCCATTTGCATTTGATAAAACTTCTGATCCGCCCACCTAACCTAAACAACTCTATGATCACTTCTCAACCATACTTATACATCTGTGATTTTGTCTATTATGGCAAGCTCTTTTGATGTATTGTTTTTTTGAAAGATAAAACACCCAAAATGTTTTATTTCCAGTAACTAAAACAGTGGTTGCATTATACACAATTTCACAGTCATTTTTCAAAAGGCAATAGTAAAATGAGTCTTCCACTATTCAGTCAATAAGTTTAGAATAATCGAGACTAGTGAAATCTAAGTGTGGCTATTTATCTATCAGTGTTTGAATGAAACAGTATCATTATTTATTTGCAATATACATTTTTAAAATATGCCATTTTTATTGGGGGAGGGTGGGTGAGTTTTTAAAATAATTACAAAAATCATTAGATATATTTGTCTGACAAAATACTGTGGGTTTTTAATTTGTTAAATTCAATATTCCTAAAAATAAAATAAAATTTTGACCATATAAAATGAATACATTTAAAGTTATTTAATAAAAGAGAAGATATATACCGATTAAAAGCCCGATTACTAACCCACTGTCTTACAGCAAACCAACATTTATTTGAAGGATGACTTAGTTTGACAAAACACAATTTGATTTGAGGACATTAATGGTCCCATTTTGTTGAGCACTATTAGTATTACGCTGTTGTTACACAAATTGTGTCATTTGTAAAACTTTATCAAATGAAAACCGACATCATTCACAAATATTTCAACTAAAATGTCACCACATAAAATGATAAATAATATCATCTCAAACATATATAGTTTTGCAACATAATAATATTAAGTTGTGTATGCATAAGTTTGTAAGTAAAATGTGCTTGTTATATTTGTGGAATAGCATTTTAAGTAAAATATATGCTCATTATATCTGTGGAAATGTATAAATATCACTTCCTTAAGATTTTCAGCTTTTAAGAAAAAACATGCTCATTCTATCTGCAGATTTATACAGTATCACCATCCTAATCTGCCATTTGTAATAAAAACACGAGCTCACCATATTGGCATAACTGTTTACAAAGGAACTTGCTATACCTACAAAACACCAACTAAATATATGACTGCGGTATCGCCCTATGTCATCTGCAAGTTTTAAGTCAATTTATCTGCAGAATTATTTAGTCATCACATTCCTATATCGGTAAAATTGTTTAAATGTCACATTCTTATGTCTGCAGAATTGTAGAAAAACACCTTTTATCTGTAGAACTGAACGTTATGTTCCTGTATCTGCACAATTGTATGACATCATGTTCGTTTATCATATTTATCTTCAGAACTGCATAATGTCATATTCTTATATTTTCAGAATGATAAATGTCGCCTTCCTACATCTGCAGAACAGTTTAACATGTTCCAGTCTGCAGATGACAAACATTGTGTTCAGATGGCAGTTTAACGTCATGTTCCGGTCAGCAGATGACAAACATTATGTTCAGATGGTAGTTTAACGTCATGTTCCGGTCTGCAGATGACAAACATTGTCTTCAGATGGCAGTTTAATAAGTAATGAGGTTTGCAGATGACAAACATTGTTTTCAGATGGCAGTAATATTATTGCTCTGACTAGCATTCGTCACTTGTCTTATTGCACAAAATGGCATTCACAATATAAACCACACACCACGAAGATGAGTCTGCCCACATTATTTCATTCACTTCATGGAATGTCAGAAAACCTAGTAATAAAAATATTTTTGTGATAAATGCAAACACTAGACTTCTTCTTGCAACAGTTTGCTATCTAGCAGTCAAACTCTACATTCCTCTTGGAAACTGATGTCGTCGTGCTTTTGATAGTTCATTCTATCATTTTACTTCTTTTTGGTTTTAAAAAACCCCCATCTTTTCATTGCTTCTGATCTGGCTGTAACTGGAATGACACATCTTAGCAACAACCAATCAACAGCTGGCCTTAACAGGAATGATGTATCTTAGCAACAACCACATCAACAGCTGGCTTTAACAGGAATGATGTATCTTAGCAACAACCACATCAACAGCTGGCTTTAACTGGAATGATTATCTTAACCACTACCAATTAAGCACAAGCTATGCAGACTTCATCTCCATGGTGACCAACTCACAGCCAGTAAGTTTGAAGTAGTCTCTGGGAATAGCCAATCAGCTTGTTTGTTATGAAGTAAAGCAGCTCCATGGAGCAACTGACAGCCATGTTGGCTCACAATGTATTATGTTGAGTTGGCTCACAATGTATTATGTTGAGTTCAGGCTATTTCTTCTTCTTGTATATGAAAATGTTGTGATTGTGATGGTTTCTCATCACTACACGGTGGTGTTAGCATTGTAATTACTTGAGCTGTGATGTCTGGACTACGACGTGAAGCATTAACAACTTCTTCTTGTCTACTTTGAGCCTTTTCCTGTAAAAATAGCAAGATGATTTAAATTTGTAGATATAAGAATATAAGTATATTATTATGGTATTTTAGTTAATAATTATTACATATGGTATGACGTGGCATGTATTTAATTGCAACCACCCTTTTTAGAAATGGACTAAACCTCATTATTTATCAAACAAATGTTCTGTTATGCGATGCAAAAGCTTCAGATATGACTAATAATAAACCAAAAAATGTATGACTATTTATTATCAACAATGTATCCTTTTTTATAAGACTTTAAAAATAATATTAGTAATGTTAGTAACAGTAAACAGACCATGTGGATTTGCAAATAGCGTTTGTGTGATTGTGAGGCGAAGCAATTGGCATAATCAGTTGAAAAGATGTATGTTTACTTCCAAAATCTTGATGAAAGTCTTTTGCCAAACTGTAAAATAATTTCTCAAGTATTTTGTATTATTTGCAATTGGCAAACGACAGTGTGAGCCATGGAACTATTATACAACTAATGTAAAACAAATTAGGCACAAACTTTATATGATCTGGATATTAAATCTATTACTTGGATAAACTCAAACGTTGATAGTAAATTAAATGCATTTTTATCTAGGTTTAACTAAAAAACTATTTTTAATTGTATAGTAGACTACATAAATAATAATTTAGAAGCCATTCCTAAAATGTTATGCGTCCACTAAGAACCTAGAGGAAAAGCTGACCTACATGTGACTGGGAGGTTAATATGTTCCAAACAACTAGAGAGGACATTTTTGTTTTAGTAATAAGTAAAGCTAGTGAATTTTTATCCATAGCTAGTGAATTTTAAAAATCATTTATCTCATGGCTAGTGGATTTTTAGAAAATTCTAGAAGCCCCAATTACACCAAACAACATTTAACAATTTATTAAAAGTTGCAATCATTAAGTATATACAATAGATAGACAGAAAGACAGATATAGATAGACAGAAAGATAGACAGACCTACCTACAGATAGATAGACAGATACGGTATTTTAATAAGCTCACAACAAAATATATATAATCTCCTACTTGGGGTCATTACTATGGTCAGATCTGTACAATATGGATGTTACATTCTCTACACATCCGTACAGGTTTCTGCTCTAGTCTCCTTGTAAACTCACCAGCAGCTGTAGGTCAACACAGTGTGTCTGAATGTTGTGACTATCTTCCGATGGAACAGTTGGGAAGAACTTGACCTCTATCGGACCAGACTCTCGTATTGTAACAGCAAATGGCGACATCCACTGAACACAAGGCAGAATATCCTGCCAACAAAAACCTGAAAAACAAACAACAAATATTATTACAACCCATTACAACTATACTCCACGATACAAGAAATCACTTGTGGTACATCGAAACACCTGTGTGTTCAAATGAAAAGTGGTGAACTGTATCTTAATTTTTTATCAATACACAAACATTTTTCGTTTAATAATTTATCTAATACTTTATAATTGCTATATAACAAAAATGATAATTGGAAAGTGCAAAAAACATAAATACAAACGTTTGTTTTTTCAATTCAATATATTTTCTTTAAAACTGGTATACAAAAATTACTTTTCATTTCATTTCCAAAACCATTTTCCTTTTTGTCCTCAGTTGCCAGAAGAAACATAACTGGTGAAAACAATGATGCCATCTGGCGTACTACACAGTGTAAGTACAATGTTTTGTCCTTCTCCAAGCAAGCTAACTAAAAGTTGAAATAAAAAATAACATGTTTAGTCTATTACCTGAAACTCCGAGGGCTGTGTCTTGAGATGACATGTGGTAGAGTGCAGAAGCAGCGAGGACGCTGTACGTGAATTTAAGACAGCCCATGTCGTACATGCACACATCTAGTAACTGCAATATATAAACATTATAATTAAATTTCTATTATAATCATTACAGTTTAAAGGCGTCTCATTGGTCAAGCCATTAGCAACAAGGATTATTAATTTCTCGATGAACGTAAAATGATGTCGTCATGGAACTTCACTTTAATAGCTGGTTTACAAACTACATTAATTTTAGACTAGGGAATACATTACAATGTCATAAACTATGAAGTCATTAAAAAAATTGTTCTTTACTATTTTTGAGCATTATTTTGCAACACTTTCCAAAAATAAAATCTAAATATTATATAGAACAGCTTTGCCGACTGCTGACATGTATTTCAAGGTTTACTGTTATACATCTTAAAGCCATATAATCTTACTCTTGTTATTTGAATGAAAGAATGGGCGGAGAATTGAGGAAAGATGAAGCCATGTTCTGAGTCAGTCATCTGCTCCATATTGGCCACCTGTAGGTAGATAGAGAGCCAAGCGATCACTGTCATTGGTGCCAGGTCCCAGTTTAACACCTGCAACAATGTCAAAAGTATTAACACCATAATATAGAATATGAGAATATGTTCGATTGGAATAAATACCCTAGGATACTGGGTCACCCAAAACAGTTTTAATCAATGATCTGGTATTCTTTTTCCATCTAAAATTACATTCCACCTGGAGTAATTGTGGGAATAATAATTTTGTTTGCTAATCACTCCTGCAAATCTAGCTTTGTTTTGAAAACCTTTTTTTATTATTATTCTTACATACCGTAATGGAATAATTATTATCCCAATATATTTTGAAAGGACAAAACTTTTGACTTTTTATTTCTTTTCATATTATGGATTCACTGACATGCAATTTGGAAGAAATAGAATAAAAATATAATTTAATTCCGGTCAGTTTTTACTTTTACAATTTGTCCACCTACCAAATACCGTGTGAGATTCAATGATATTTTGAAGATAAAATAAAAATATCACTCATTGAAATTTGCATATTTTGTAAAAAGGCCTACTTAAATATACAAATGTCAGCACTTAGCCAATCAAACAGCTGATATTGTATGGGAAAACAACCAGTTTATGATTTTCTGCAAACAAAAATCATTTTTATTTTATCTGAGGAGTTGTAAACCTTGTTTTGTATTATATTTTTCATCAAAATAGATTCATACAAAGAGGGTTCCCACAATCCAACACAATTTCAAGGAAAATGCAGTCAGGTTTTTATTATGACAACATATCTCAAACTATACAGTAAAACTTTTTGTTTTGGCTCGTTTTCATGAATTTCAAGATTTCTCAGGATGCTTCTGGTGTCTATGTTGTAACTACAGTTCCACTGAATGCATTTATCAGCATTTTATAAGCATTTCTAGTTTCCCTCTTTAGTGAAGATGAACACCCTGATTTTGAGCTAAAAAGATCATTTAATGGAAAACTAATCTGTAATTCATCAAATTACCTTGAGCATTATTAATTCTTGATCTAAAATTTCCTCCTCTGTGCATGCCCCATCAGTAACATATGCAAAGTCTTGAAGTTTTGGTGGATAGATTTCCTAAAACAGCAAGCAATATAAGAAAAATAGATATAAACGATTCCTCGTAATGTTTAACTAAACACA
Source organism: Symmetromphalus regularis (assembly GCA_032355785.1). Classification (NCBI taxonomy): domain Eukaryota; kingdom Metazoa; phylum Mollusca; class Gastropoda; order Neomphalida; family Neomphalidae; genus Symmetromphalus; species Symmetromphalus regularis. The sequence goes on along the minus strand of JAULBS010159069.1, from coordinate 17,614 downwards.
ACATAAGGACATGGTACTAATAGTTCAGCATTCACTGTTACACACCAGTCAGTGAAAGTTCAGCATTCACTGTTACACACCAGTCAGTGAAAGGAAATGTGTTTTAATAAAGAAACAACTGCTCATTTAACAAGACCCTAGTACACTAACAGCTGTTAGGTGTCAAACTAACAATGTTTCATAAGGTTTACAGAAGAAACCTGCTACTACTACTACAAAGACAACTTTTTCTGGTTAGCAGCAAGGGGTCATTTATAGGCACTGTTACAAATAGTTTCGTAAAAACAGCACATTTTCTAAAATCTTAAAAGATGTTTTTTAAATAAAAAAATTAGCTTTTTTGCCAAACTTCGTAAAATTGTACGCCTCGATTTGTAAAACTGACCGACCACTTTCGTAAAATTTGGCAAAATGCTAATTTTTTTAAAGAAACAACATCAACACATTTTATAAAACGTGAAGATTTTAAGAAATTATTTGTAACAGGCACCATTTCTCAACAGAACAAAACATTGTGTTATTCATTACACACATCAAGAAATAGGACCTAAAAAAAACATGTACGAGGTGTTAACGATATATCAGTCTATTACAGATGGCTTATGTTTGACTGATTATAAAAGTAAATTATATAAATTTCATTTTTTAACAATGATTTGCAAAAAACTTATACATATAAAAGGAAATTTTGAAGTAGAAAACGAAAGTACTGCAAACATATTTGGTGAAAATGAGTATTATAATTTTTTTATGGTATAAATAGTTTTGCCATAGTGTAAGAATCAAGCTCCGGATGTCCGAAAACTATCGTTACATACCTCTAATTTAGCTGCAATAAATAAAGCGGATATTCCTATGAGTTGTAGATGGTGTTTCAAAACATTGTTCTTCTTTGAGAGATACCGGTCAATGAAGTCGATAGCAAGGAAGAACGATTCTCTATGTAACCTGTAGACCTCACACACCTAGAAATAAATAAAACTTTCAATATCTGCAAACCTTTACTTTGCTCACCTAGAAATAAATAAAAACATTCAATATCTGCAAACCTTAACTTTGCTCACCTAGAAAGAAAAAAGGAAAAACTTTCATTATCTGTAAACCTTTACTTTGCTCACCTATAAATAAATAAAAACTTTTACTATCTGCAAACCTTTCCACACCTATAAATAAATTAAAACATTCCATATGTGCAAACCTTTACTTTCGACACCTAGAAATATATAAAAACTTTTACTATCTATAAACCTTTACTTTCCACACCTATAAATAAATTAAACATTCCATATGTGCAAACCTTTACTTTCGACACCTAGAAATAAATAAAAACTTTTACTATCTGTAAACCTTTACTTTGAACAACTAGAAATAATAATAACTTAATCTTTAGACTTTTGTTTCATACTTATTTATATTTGTTTCTATATATAATAATATACTCAGAACTATAGTCTGTTTACGCTACTTGGAACATGGTTTTTGATGAATAAAAATGAAAATATATAACTTACCTCATTAATGTGATATTTTTCGAAAAAAAAGAAAAGAAGTTTTTCTCTGGATTGATGTGTCCATTGGTCCTGTATTGTTTAAATGGCAGTCAAAAGTATGTTCGGAATATGAGTTAACTCACTTTGTAATGATGTCGTCTACCATGTATGTTGCCATTGTCAAATATAATCGAATTTTACACTATAATGTTGAATGGGTAATATTTTAAATTATTATTGAACAAAGTAATGAAAAAAAATTGGAACACAGGACAGTTATTTCCAAAACTCTAGTACTTTTTTGCGTAGGTTCACGCAAACTAAAGCAATCGAAAAAAATCCTTGTTCCAAGTAAACAGACTATGGTACCGAATGGTCACCAACAAGTGAAGAAATAAGTATAAAAAACATACATGTTCCAAGTAGCGTAAACAGACTATGGTACCGAATGGTCACCAACAAGTGAAGAAATAGGTATTAAAAACATACATGTTCCAAGAAGCGTAAACAGACTATAGTACTGAATGGTCACCAACAAGTGAAGAAATAAGTATTAAAAACATACATGTTCCAAGTAGCGTAAACAGACTATAGTACTGAATGGTCACCAACAAGTGAAGAAATAAGTATTAAAAACATACATGTTCCAAGCAGCGTTAACAGACTATAGTACTGAATGGTCACCAACAAGTAATGAAATAAGTATAAAAAACATACATGAATGGATGGCTCAAACGGTCACTACTGATACAAAGTTTATATTCTCCCTTGCATATGCAAAACAATTTACAAATGAACACAGATGGTTGGTTGAGTTCTATATTTGGAGTGATATTTTTTCTGTGACCAAGTTCTATCAAATTTTAAGGTCCATCTTTAACTGCCTCTCATTCAAAATTGTTAATCAGTTTAATAAAAAAAATTTAGAATGTGTTCCTATAAGATAATTTATTTGTTGTCATTTTGAAACATTCTGTCTACAACTCTCTACGGGTCAAAATGAGTAACATTTCATAAGTTATGTAGCATAAAAATATTTACAAACTTCATGTCTCATACCTTTACCTCAAACTATAGTTACAAATATATTGTAACTTCTACAACTTCTTCTGGCCAAAACAGCAGTATTTTGACCATTGAAATATTGGTGAAACATTATATGGTTACAGTTACTTTGTTGTTGATAAAGGGTGGTAACTCTGTCAAACAAGAATACACCAACTTTATTGTATTATGTTTCTGAATTAGTCCCTTGGTTTAGCTCAACAATTTGTAAAAAAAATTCTTTTGTCTGGTTAAATATTTTTTAGTTACAGGTAATTTAGAAAATTATGCCTTTCCAGCAATCAGCCATAATGGTTTTTAATCCATTACTTCCGGTATATTGAATGATCCCACTCCCATAGTAGGGATTCTTAGATAATTTAATGAATTTAAAACAATGACAGGTAAATCAACTGTTACAAAAGACCACTTACCTCTGTTAACCAGTCTAAAAGAATTGCCCTCATTCGCGCCTGAAGAGCAGGATGTTTTTCAAACATATTGCAGTCTCTGACGTACATCAACTCCTTCTTCAACATCAGCTGCCACACCTCCGTCGAGTCTGCCCAACTAAACCGTGGCAGTGGTGATAGCCGTGATGTGACATTGGTGAAAAAGTTTTGGAATCTGAACTTGGATGCTATGGGGAATTGAGATGGGGAGGGTTGCTGCGTGTCGGAGGACAGGTTACATGGCTGCTTGTTGGGAATGATTGTACATGATGTCACAGACGAGTCTTCAGAGATTGGAATCCATTGATTCTGCAAGAAAACAAAGTCAAATTTATTAAACTAATTTTGCAAAAATCAAATTTCATGATGGTATTGTAACTGCTGTTGTCATGCAGGCTTTATTTTTAGACAGTTTAAAAAAAAAAAATTTATCGACCCCCAGCACAAAAATAAACATCGGCTATTGGGGGCCACACGTTGGTTAAACATAAAAAATATTTGAAAAATAAATAGGTGTAAAGAGTTGATATATTTTTAGTATTCAAACAAAGGGGAAAATGGGAATGTTTGCTTAACAACACATTAGTTAACCAATGGTTATTAGGTGATTGTATTCGTGACTCATGGTCTTCAGAAGAAACACATTGCAGCCATTTAGGCTAATAATTTGAATTAACAGTGACCAATATTTTATATGCATCTTCACTAACAGGACAGTACACACCATGACATCTGTTAAACCAATCAAATAGTTCTCTTCAAACAAATGCGTGTTATCAATAAGACCCGATTCATGAGTTTAACCTGTAACACTGAATGACTTAACGCTTTTGAATGTGGGATTCTGTTAATTTCAAAATTGGATTTGTTGTTTAATTAATATATGTTAACGTAATATGTTTCCTTGTTCTATTACAACTGATTTAATGTTTGGATCACAAATATGAGTAGGTATGAAATAAAATTTAAGTGCAGCATCAAAACACTATCACTGCTAACACAGAGTGCATACCTTGCCACCGTCGAACACGTTTGGGACATCACCGGGATAATGTGAATAGCATTTAAAATATTTAGCAGTTTTAGGCACCACACTGGGTGTTTGAAATGGAGTATGCTATGAATAATGTGAATAGCACTTAAATTATTTAGCAGTTTTAGGCACCACACTGGGTGTTTGAAATGGAACATGTATGCTATGAATAATGTGAATAGTATTTAAATTATTTAGCAGTTTTAGGCACCACACTGGGTGTTTGAAATGGAACATGTATGCTATGAATAATGGATGCATGTTTCATGAAATATGGTTCTTTTAAGCTTTATTAATAGATGCATTAATCATTAACTTGTTTCACAAGCAGTAGTCTTTCTCCCCATCTCAATCCAGTTTGGCCATACCCCTATATCTTGACATAAATATTGTGGCAATCTCATTGCTTCTGCTTAGCTACTCATTAAAATTACTCTGTTCCTGTTATCTTATGATGAATATTATTTTGAATAGTATATAAAGTTAAAAACAAGGTCACCACAAAAACATAAAAGAACACCTACTCTTGCCTTCGACAACTAATACCTCAAAGCAAGACAGAAATAGATAAATTCTTAACTAATTTCACCATATATCAAAATAATATTTTAAAAATCTAAATAAAATCTGTTATTTGATTGACTTTTACAATGTATAAATATAACATAGGTTTTAAAAAGCTTGAATTATTAAATTTTAATATTTAAATTAGATTTTTAAAAAGAATATTTATTTTCAAAGATTTAATAAATCTACCATACTGGACATCGAAATCCTCCCAAAACCAGGAAATAATTCTATCATGTGACTTGATTAGAGGCGAACCTTTGTTTAAATTGAGGTATGTAACGTGCACTAGATCAGTGTACTGAGGTATTTTCAAGGCCGGAGGATAGCCACAGCTATGTTACTTTGCTGCTGGTCTCACAACAGGGACAATAAACAAGGTCATATTGTGGGAGGGAGGCAGAAACTGAATGGAAAGTAGAGCTCTCATGGTCTGTGGTATTTGCGTGGGCAGACGGCACAGCAACAGAGGGCTTGAGCAACCTGTGATTTCCACTGGTTCAAATGTTTCCTTCCCAGATCTATAGCAGAGCTGCACTGGCAAATCATTATAATAAATAGACATGGCTCTTTAGGAAAGGAATGGAATGTTTGTTTACAAACATCAGTCATCCATATCCATTTAAAAACACAGGAGAGCAGTTTATTGCTCCTCTGAAAATTATTCCAGGTAAGAAAATTTCAAAACGACAGCAGCTTTGTGATTATCAAATTTCACTGGATAAAGGAAAATGATTAAAACTCAGAAAAGCTTGCCACTTTTCATTTTGAGACAAATCAGGAGTGACAATCACTGCTTTAATGGAGAAAAATAATCAGGTGTAAAAATTGCTTTTAGAATAATTATTAATCCCTGAATATACCAGCACATTATCATTTTTCAATCTGGACTTATTCAGGGCCCTCAGTATTATGAGAAGTTGCAGAGTATAACAGTGATGGTAGCCGGCGATCTTGGCATGCATAAAACATATTTTTTTTACCAAAAACAAAAAGTAGGCAGTGGCAAAAGCTGTTACAGGCAGCGATTTACCACTGGTGACCGGGTACTTTTGAGGGCACTGCTTATTACTGTGACATCCACTTTCCCAGGCAAGTTAGGACAGTTGTGGATCACTAGATGGATTAAGAAATTGCCCATTTGGTCACTATGCTAATCTCTTGGACATCTACTTGATGCTCTACCACTGACATACATAATATTACAACAAATGCACAAACAATCATATTTACTGACAGTACAGCACATTATTTATCAAATAATCAGGGCCACTAGCATTGCATGTACATGTAGATGGTCCACTTAATGGAAAGGAAGACTTCCCAAACATATTGTTTAACCAGCAGCCATTGGATATCAAACCAGTATTATTATAATAGTGGAAGGAATGAAATATTAGTATCTATTTAATAACGCACCATATTCTAGAAATGGTGGCTTTAAAAGCTATAATTTTGGCAATTAAACCAACCAACAAAAAAGTTCTAAATTGGAAATATTTAACTGCCACATACTATACACAGACAAAAACTAGTTCCATCATTTGGTCTTGGGTTACTCTTTTTTAATTATGATACATATCACACTGGAAGTAGAGAACTGGTTGGGTAAAAGAAATAGAATTGAGATTGATAGAATGACAGCTCATCCAAATTATTATTATTTATATAATTTATATATGTTCCATAACGGCTTTCTAACAAACGTTCATCACTTGTTTTCTCAGTTACTAATAATGAATATACTTGCTTTAATACAGTTTGACCCAATGACAGAGAGGGGAACCAGTTATTTTTTTTGTGGGGACAAGTAACTTTTTCTTGACTACCAGTTCCACATGTGTGTAGAAATGTTATTTAATTTCTATCCCCGACTCGTATGACAGATACTGGTCTTTCACATGTTACATAGAGCCTGTTAGAAATGAAACTTTTCATAGCTTATAATAGGTTATGCAAACAAAAATTTACATAATCTATTTATAAAATGGGTTTCATAAAATTAACCTTGCATGAGCTACATGCGAACAAAATTATTGTACTAGTAATTTTGATAGTCTTCTTTACAAGTACATATAGTGTAGAGACCAAACATTATTCTTAACTTTGAAGTCACCTTTTAATCATTCTTCTCACTGTTGACTATACACTGTTCTATAACCTTTTTAATGAACCATAAATTATTGTCAGAATCAGAAAGCAACGTACCTCTATCCCTGACTAGGTGAATCACAGAGAATCAGAAAGCAACCTACCTCTCTGTCTGGACTAGGTGAATCACAGACATTATCTGTCCTGGAAAACACCATGCTTCTATTCCTTTTCATGAACTCAGTTTAAACCATCCGTACAGCCAACCAAATATTAAAACTGTACAAGTATTTGTAAAATCACTACGTTTTAAATAAATAGTACAATCATAAAGTTTTAAAACAAACTGAAGAATTATTCATCTGATCTGTATATCATCCACAGAGGATGATAAAACTGACCACAAGCTCTGGATATTCAAAGAACACACCAAGCCAGAGCCAACTGTTGTTATAACTGACCACAGTTGGTCAACACACAACAGACAACACTTCCAGGCCAGATTACTCAACATAGTGTGACCATCTTTCTACTGACACTAATGAGACAGTCTCCCATTGGTCAGTGGGGAGACACCCCATGGAAGAACAAGCTGCTGCAGTGCTCTCCTGGAGAGGGGGTAGGATTTAGTAGACATGGGATGACAAAGATTCATACCTCCAGAGAGAGGCTCAAAGCTTGGACTTGATTAGCCTTCATTAGACACTTGTTACAATGTATTCTGACTAGGGGTTCTATTGGCCCTGGGATTCAAGCCTTAACATCAAACAACCGACAGCAAATTTGTTAAAATAAAATTAAAGTGAAACATGGTGCTTAACACTGCTCAATTTATTGACATGAGTGAAAGGAAAACTTAGTTATAATTATGAAAATTATTATAATTAATAAATGTAAGTTAAACATCAGTAGATCTAAAGTACCGCTCATAGCCTGATTTATTTATAAGTGTACATATAACTGTCGACGCTAAAACATTTTACGTAAAAACATAACGGCAATTTTAAGAAAATTATTATACTTGCATGTATACACAAATATTTTGATGGCAATGCAATCCTGCCACAAAACAATTTTACTATTGGAATACCGACTGCTGTCATGAATTTCATGGACTGTATAATGATGGAAAATTTAATTATAATTACAACAAAAAAACCTCACTTACTGATAATTTTAAAAGATAGTATTTATTATTAAAATACTGTATCTTCAAAATTTAAAAGATAGTAAAGTGCGGATTTTGATAAACAATCATTGCAGATACTCAAGCTTATAAAAATAATTGTCAAAACCTCAAATTAGATGCATTTGTGTAACCAGTAAACTTACTAGTAAAGTCTAAAACATAAATGTTTTTACAATATGCTGAATGACTCAGGGTGAATAATTCAGAATATACATGTAATTATTATCTGGATATGGAAGTTCTATTTCCCAATAGATATTAGCTAATGTGCATATGCTGAATTAAACATTTAAAACAAATACATATCTTATTGGATTTCAATGATTTTCAAGTATGAAAATATTACAGCAATTAAAACTTCCCGATTCCCGTTGAAAAACAAGTGCTGGTACCAAAAATAATTTTACATCCCTACCACACCCACATATCATTTTGGCATAATTACTTAAAACCACCCAACTTTCAGGTACAAAAGGAAATTAATTACAAGTTGATAATCATTTAAAGAAAAAATAAGAAAAAAGAATTAACTGTAAATTATAACTTGTTTTCATACCCTAAGTTTGTATGCCTGGGAAAATACAGATGACACATTCAAAACCATTACAGTGGAATCACGTTTAATAAGACGATGGTTGAGTAAGACAAAGCCTAAAAAACTTTCAAAGTTATTCAACCCCAAAACTTGGAATATAATGATGATTTATACCTCAAGCATCATGAATCACATCCCATAAATTGTATTTATTTTGTTACTTGGTGTCAGGTAGCTGGTCAAGCCAAGTATAACAGTGTAATAGAAGCAGGGCAATAGTAAAATGTGAGGACTGTGTACACTTCAATGGCGATGGAGTCCCTTTGATCTCCAGACATTCCATTGTCCACCCTCTGGTCCAGGCAATCAAGCATGACCAGCGGGTACATCAAGAAACACTGACCAATCAATGGGTCTCATGCAAGAACAGCCAGCAATAAATTTTTATCTAATTCAGTGCTTTGTAAAATAAAGACTATTCCGTTTACTCCCTTTTCTGCATCTTGCAAGTTTATGGAATATTAAAATAAAATATTCATTTTAGTGACCAGTTCTTTTATAATTATTATATTCATTTATTTTGTATTTTAATTTTAAAATGAGTTTTATTTGTGTTTTCTTTTAAAGATTTACGTTAACATGTTCAATTCTTTATGTAAAATTCAGTGATGTCATTAAGAATGAAAATAGCAGGTGAAAATAAAATTATAGGTGGCATCACTGTTATAACGTCAACATTTGAAAGTTTGATTGTAGATGTCTGTAAACAATCGATGCTTCAACCAGTAGAGTAAATAACCAGTAAATATAACATTAGTTTGGTTGAACTAACAAAAAAGTACAGTCATCAATTAAGAAGTATTATTTATTTGAAGTCTGATACCCGGTGACTATTTGGCACATTAAACAAATGACAACAGTTAAATAAAACTGATACATCTATTTATGTGTTTATATAAAAAAAATAAAAAAAATTGTGTTTTTTTTTTTAACATACAGATTTGGAATTTGACTTTATTTTAAATAAGAACCAAAATAGCATTTGAAGAATGATGCTGAATATCAGGGGTCTAGTCCTCAACATACAGGGATGAGAATGGCAATTGTGAAAAAGTCTGAAAATGTAACTTGTTCAAATTTCTACATTAAAAAACCATAACCCAGTTAATAGATGCTAATCAATATGCGTAGCTTAATTTATGTTACTGGTACAGGTTTCAAAAATAGCTTAAATATGCTTCTGCGGGTTTCTTCAGTTGACCACATCGTCCTCCCCCAGCCCACTCAAACAGGTTACAACACAGGGATGTTTTAAGCAGTTAGCAATGTAATCCTCCTCATAAATGCCATTCACACGTCTGCTTTCTTTTCTTCAGCCCTTCCTGTCTGGAAACAAAACATTTGTGTGGCCCCTTTGGTGCAATGGCCAAACAAAGCCCCATGTGGCTCCTTTTTCCCCAGAGGGGTCATTTTACAGTTACTCACATGCAGCAGCTTTGTCCATAATCCACATTTCCTCCCTATTGTTTTGGGCACCTCACACCTTTGTTTGAGTGCAATGTTGGTGGAGAGGCTTAAATTTGCAATGACTTGCACCTAATAAAGCTGCCAAACAATGCCTAATCTCAAGCACAAACTGTGAACCAACCATCCTAACACTGCAACATACTTATATCAATTATCTATATCAGATAAAAATTCATAAAGCAAAAAAGCAAATTCCACTAGATTTTGTTTAAAGTTTGATTATTAAAGGAAAGGAATGTTTGCTTAATGGCATCCCAGCACACAGATTATAAATTTTATTTTATTTCACACAAGATACCTGCTATCATAGATAGGTAAGATATCATGACAATTCATTTGACAACCTTTGCTTTACTTATCATGGATCATTGGATGGAGCAAGAAATACTACTGTCCAGTGCTGGAAACACAAAAGACAAACTCCATTTCTTGTAACTTATCCAATACTGGAAAATCTGCCTACCCTGTTTACAAGGATACACAGGATCCTAGGATGAATCGCTAAATAAAAAGAGTTGTGTTATTTTAGTGAGTACATGTATAGGTACTTGCAGATCCACTTGAAATCATTCTAACGCAAAGTCATGATAAAAAAGTTGATCGCGCATAGTGTTGGGCACCCACACTACCCCTATAAAACATCATTTTTCTTATGCTTCACATATGCTCAGTAAAAATCTTGATAGGCAATTCAAATCTTTGCAAGACAAACATTAGCAATGCCTGAATTGAGAAACGATGTCAAAGTAGTCCCAACTTTCAATATCAATTTTGCATCACATGCAATGCTTTCCTAACGGTTGAGTGATTTTCGCTCTTATCTGCAAAATTAATGAAGAGTGAGTGTCTCTACATGTGACTTTGTACTTGTTTTATCTGGCTAAATATATAAATCAAACTGCTCACATATTTTATTTCTGAGCAAACATTTATTTAATATAGAAGGACCTCAGGATAGAAGCCATCAGTTATTGGTGGGCAGATTTTAAGCAAGCAGTGAACTGCTCTACTATTTCCAAAAGAAGAGGACTGACTGACATACATGTAACATTTTATGTAAATGAATATTAGTTTATCAAGAAGCTGGTTGACATTTAACAAATGTACAATGCCTCTACACAAGCTGTGGTTTGTGAATATTACTTTGTGACCAGGCTGCTGGCAGTCAGATGACTAATGCTGGGCACACACACCTTTACTGTAATAGCTAGTGACCATGCTGCTGGGTGCTGGCAGTCAGATGACTAATGCTGGGCACACACAGCTTTACGGTATTAGCTAGTGACCATGCTGCTGGGTGCTGGCGGTCAGATGACTAATGCTGGGCACACACAGCTTTACTCTATTAGCTAGTGACCATGCTGCTGGGTGCTGGTAGTCAGATGACTAATGTTGGGCACACACAGCTTTACTGTGTTAGCTAGTGACCAGGCTGCTGGCGGTCAGATGACAAGAAACTTTTCTAATTTACAAGTACTGAAGTAGTAATGGACTAGAAAACAATAGGGCATGAATAACAGTGTTGTACAAAGGATGTTTCAAGAAGGTTTTTTTGTTTTTTTAATGTCATCACAAGAGCACATTAATTTATTAACCGTTGCCTATTAGATGTCAAACATTTGGTATTATAATTCTGAGACACAGTCATCAGAGGAAACCTGCTACATTTTTTTTATTAGCAGCAAGGTTTCTTTTAAATGGTCTTTTCCACAAACAAGATAACATATACCACAGCATCAGAGAATGAGTTGACTAGTGGGGTTTGATCCTATGACCAAAGCACTTCAGACAAACTCTCTCACGACTGAGCTAGATCCCACCCTAGTGGTATCAAACACGTAACTCTCATGATTGAGCTAGATCCCACCCAATGGTATCAAACACGTAACTCTCATGATTGAGCTAGATCCCACCCAATGGTATCAAACAGGTAACACTCTCACGACTGAGCTAGATCCCACCCCAGTGGTATCAAACACGTAACTCTCTCACGACTGAGCTAGATCCCACCCCAGTCGTATCAAACATGTAATTTTCTCCATTTTCACCAAATTGTCTTTTGAGTTTCGTGAATTTGATTTACTGGTATTAAGAGAATTAACAACAAACTTGATATAACGTATATCACTGAGCCTAACTCAGAGAGCAGGGATTATAGTATCTGGATAGAAAACATAGTTCTGGCGTTAGTACACACTTGACAGATATAATCAAAACAAATTAAATTGTATAATACTGTTTGAAACTGGAGCCCTGCTACTTTGTGAAAAACCAACAAACTTGTGTCATTGGGTATAGACTCATGGTGTATGGATGCTAAAATCACTTGATAGAAAGCATATTTTTACCATTAGTACACAGATAGAATAGACAATCAAATAAATTCTACCCAAATAACACAATCTGGAACTGGAGTCCCTGGTGTTAAATTCAACAAAAACAGGCTTAAAGGGTGAAACTGATACCGTTTTATATCAAACAGAGGGAGAAGGATCATTAGAAATAAAGGCATACCTGAATTTCAATTACAGTTGGAAGCAAGGTCTAATTATTTTACTGGAGGGCTATATAAATATCTGACTGTTTAAGCCTCTTCATTCACATGTGGTTTTCATAATGTTAATTTCACTTTGGTTGAAATGTGACCCAACATTGGATGAAAGTGACAATCAAGTCTAATTTGGTGCAGAACCTGACAGAAAAGCTCATTATGTGCAATCTATTAACCCATAAAGCTACCAACCAATGCTATTGTTAGTTCCTTCATTCTTTTGACCAATCAGAATGTAATTTGGTGTGAAGGAAGATTACATCATATCCTCTCAACCAATGAAAATTCAAATTATATGGACGGACAATTATGGCATTCTGAGTGATATCTGGATGAAGTTGACAAGGTTTGTAGATTATGGTGCAATGTGGAACACTCTAAAGGTGCCATACATCTGGAAAGTGTAACACTATCACATATTTCTACAAGAATGTGTTAGTTGGTTACACAATATTGGGTAGACTCATTGCTAATGAGTTAACTGTAACCATTCATAGCTTTCATGTTAATTATTACTGCATCTAGACTAGTTATTAATTTCAGTTTGGCTGAATATAACATGTTATCTACTATAATGTCCAATGACAGGCTTTTATCTCTTGATGCCAGATCTAACTAGGAAATTTACATTCAAAATTAAGATTGTTTAAAAAGATAAATAAGAAAAATACATATACATTTAATTTTCAACCATTCAAAAACAGAATAGTAAATTAAAATCTTTTTATTAAGAAGTGTTTTATTTGCTATTGTTAGATTGATAATGGTATAACTTTTCTCATTTGCTCAAAATTATAACATTATAATTTATTAAAATTATTATTTTTTAAAATTAATTTGAGAACAAATTCGAATTATTAAATGTCTTTGCAAATAATTATTACTTTTTAAAAATAAAATAAATAATTTTTGGCTAAATTTCTCAATCAAGTTTCATAATTAATTAAAATTTTAGAGATGAAATTCTTGAAGGTCAAGTATACATAACAGTTATTTTTATGTGTGTTAATGTCAGTGAGTATCATTGTTATTAATTTATTATTCCTAATTGAAATAACCTTTCTTTTTAGTTAAATTTTGTTATGCATACAACATTAAATGTCATCTCCAACAATATTAATTATCACTTTCATCATCTTCATGTCCTTATTCTTATCAAATGTAACAGTACAGCATTAAAAAAACATTCATAAATTATCCTTTTCAATCATCCAACAAGTAACAAATTACAGCTCTTAGAAACGTTTATAAATTATCCTTTTCAATTCAACAATTACTACATGTACAACAGATTTCAGAAACATTTATAAATTATTAGTTTTCAAACAAAACTAAAAGCAGTCAAAATCTGACAATCAACCATTTAGGAAACTTTGTAAAATATTAATTGAGTCTAAAAATATCTCTAACAACAGAAGATGTATTTATTAAAGGCACTGAAGCAGAACTAAAATAAACCTAAAAGGAGCCAAAATTCAACAATCATTTAGGAAAGTATGAAATATTCAATAGTCTGAAAATATCTCTAAATGCTTTAATGGAGATGTTATTAATATGGTGATAAAAGTTAAAAATAAAATAAAACTGAAAGATGTAATTTAACATTCCAACTGATTTTACAGAAATGAAAATATGTTGAGGAATATCAGAACTTTATTTAAAACTGCAGAAATACTAATCAACTTTGTATCAATATCCTAATACTAATCAACTCTGTATCAATGTCCTAATACTAATCAACTCTGTATCAATATCCTAATACTAATCAACTCTCTATCAATATCCTAATACTAATCAACTTTGTATCAATATCCTAATACTAATCAACTTTGTATCAATATCCTAATACTAATCAACTCTATCAATATCCTAATACTAATCAACTTTGTATCAATATCCTATCCCTGTTCCCCCCAAAAGGAAGCAGTTTTAAAAAAGACAATGTTAAGAAAATTTAAATGCCTGTTAATAACAGCAGCAGATGTATTTTGTTTATACAATGTTCCAAATTTAACCATATTTAGATTCTTTTTTTAAACTTTGGTTCCTGGATTTGACAGAAAATCACTATGTGAACCACTGATTGACCTAAAAATATAGTAACAACAGCAGATGTTTGAAATTAAAACTGATTTTATCAAAAGCCAAATTTTAACAATTCCCTTGATTTTATAGAAATGATAGGAAACTTTGTAAAATATTGATTAATCTAAAAATACCTCTAAAAGGAGCAGATGTATTTGTTAAATGTTCACAGTGGAAGAGAAATTCAGCTGTTTATGGGGGTCTGCTCACCTAGACTGAAAGAGTCACTTTTGTGACATCTGGCAAATGAACCTCATAGAACACATTGTCATAGTGGATTCCTTAACAGCTGATAGGTTGGGATCCTGGCACACGCCACAATAAATACTTGCACACACATGCTGAACACTCAACAAACATCTGGACGATACTGTGTTATCTGATCACAAAATACTCTATTAAAGCCTCAGTTATAATAATCAAGAGAGTACTGTTAGAAAAATGAACAAAGACACCCCTTTGATAGAGAACAATAGTGGCACGCGACCAGCGCATATTCCTTCTAAAAGAATATCTTTTGATGACTGACTTTTACAGGACTCTGTTGCAGGCGACCCAGATCATTTGCATACAGGTGAACCCTGTAGGTCCTTTGGGGCCACTGTTGCCCTTTTCTTTAATGTGAGTGTTAAATATAGACAATCCTTCACAGCTGCTATAGTGTCAGGCAGAATGGAAATTAACCAAGTTGAAATTCCATCACATAATTTAGGAAAGATTATAAATAATATTAATATGCATTTCTGTTAAACTGCAGATTGAGAAATAGTGAATTTAAAAATATACCATTAAATAAAATAAAGCTGATTTATGAATTATAATCAACTATGTCTTGATCCATAGGGAAATTCTGTCAGTAGACATGGATACATGTAGCTAATAATAGAAATAAATTATTTTTAATTTCCAGAACTTACTAAATGAGGAGGCAGCTGTATATATGTTATATAATAATAATAAACACATTATTTAATAAAATTGGTGAATTTTGTATAAAGTGAAAGTTAAAATGTTATCTATAAAATAATTATTATTATTACATACACAACTTTTTTTCTCAATAAATTAACAACATATTTTAGGTTAAAAGATATTTAATAACTTTTTTTTAAAGATAGACTATTTAACTCACAATCACTTAAACATGACCACACATTCTCCATTAACTAAATATTATGATTAGCTTACAGTAACCCAGTCATATATAAACCAACCTGCACTATTAAACCCAATAAACACAGTTCATGACAATCCACATACATTTAGTAGTGATAGATGTTTCACGTATATCTGACACTCCACCAAACAATAAATTTCAAAATATGAGAAAATTATATATAATTTTTTATCACAAAATTGATGATAGTTTATTTTGTAGCTTGTCATAAACATTTTATTACACATGGTCTACAAAAGAAATCTGCTACCATTACATACACTATTTTTCTCGAAGAGCAGCAAAGGGCCTTTTATGTGCACTTGCCAGGCCACACATAGAGGTGGCATACAGTTATTTGAGACATCGTTTATGACAAAATGAACCGGGCTGTATAAGTATACATATGTATGTGTATAATCACATGTTGTACATACACATACGTTGTGTGATGTTCTCAGTCTGAGCTGAATACCAAGCAGCATTTGATGATCACACTTCAGTGAACACTTAACTCGGAGCTACATTCCAGTCTCTAGCAAACTAAACACAAAGTGAAAATCTTTCAGTTAAAAACCATTGCTTAATCAATGTACTAAAATATTGCTAACCTTGTATTGGCATAAAAACCATACTGATGAAAATGAATTTTCAGTCTGGAAAAGCTGAATGTGAATGGTGACACTAATTTTAAAAGACGAGATTAAATATAGGATCTTATTAAACTTATGTGACCAAAATATTTTTATTTGTTTAAATCCAGACACCGCCTCCCTTACCTTCCCAACCCCCTCCAGTGGAAATGAGTGTATTGCAACTGTGACAAGTTCACATTTTATAGATGTATTTGTCCAACCTGTAGGAAGTGCAGTTCACACAGAGGTCAGAGCCAGGCCACATATAGAGATGGCTTACTTTTTGTTATTTGAGACATCCTTTTTGACAAATTGAACCAGGCTGTGTAAGTATACATATATATACAAGTTGTACACACATACATGTTGTGTAATTTTTTCAGTCAAAGCTGTATGAAAACAAGAAAAGGCATGTTGGTTAAATGGCACTCCTGCGTATTATTTAATCAGTGGCTACTGGGTGTCAGATATACTGTATTTACAATAATGTGTTACTGCCACATAGGCTACACTTTTTGATTTTTTTTACGTATGCTTTCTCATATACTGATATAGGCAAGCTGGAGTTGAAATAAAATAACCAGGCATAATTAAATTTATATCCAAGACCATAACTAGAAACATGTATATCCAAGTCCATAACCAGAAACATGTATATCCAAGACCATAATCAGAAACATGTATATCCAAGTCCATAACCAGAAACATGTATATCCAAGACCATAACTAGAAACATGTATATCCAAGACCATAATCAGAAACATGTATATCCAAGACCATAACTAGAAACATGAATATCCAAGACCATAATTAGAAACATGTATATCCAAGACCATAACCAGAAACATGTATATCCAAGACCATAACTAGAAACATGTCCATCCAAGAAATATGTACAACCCTCGACATTAACGGTGACCCGACACCCCCTTTTTAGGTCATCGGGCCATAAGGTTTTATAAAATACTGGCCCGATGGGCCACCAGATGTTGAATCATCGGACCACCGCTCAATTATGATCATATCAAACCCTGTCATTAATTCTCAAAACCCAGTAAAACAGTCACTTTTCTGCTTCTTGGCCGCCATCTGTTTTATTTGGATACCTTATACGGAAACATTTTCCTAATAAAATATACAGCGAAAATTGTGCACATGCTGATAGTTGAGCGAACCTATTTTCGGTTTGGCTGTGATCACTGTACCGTAATGCATTCAACACATTATTATCTCGAACATCACAATTCTTATTATTTACA
>JAULBS010159058.1:0-11702 GCA_032355785.1 Symmetromphalus regularis | reverse complement strand
CACACACACACACACACACACACACACACACACACACACACACACACACACACACACACATACAGGTATTTAAAAAAACAATTAAAAGTGGTGCCATGATTATGGAATGACATTGCTTGTTGTGTTAGAAAGTGAAGTTTTATTTTATTCAGCGACACCTCTAGAGCACATTGATTTTTATCTTATCATCAGCTATTTGATGTCTTTCATATGGTAATTCTGACATATTTTATTTAGAGGAATCCCACTGCTGCCACATAGGTTACTCTTTCCAACAAGCAGCAAGGTTTTTTTTTATATGCACTGTCCCACAGACAGGACAGCACATACCATGGCCTTTGACAAACCAGTTGTGGACCAGTGGTTGGAATGGAAAATAGCCCAAACTGCAGATGGGTCCACTGAGAAGGATCGATCCACTTTCAATCCAACAACCGACTGGTTCACAGGTAGATATGCTACCATTTGAGCTACATCCCACTCCATTACTGTGTTTAAAGTTTAAAGCACCTGTGTATGACATGTTTACATTAAAGTGTTTGATATATTTAAATAAATAAAAGTAAACCAACAGTGAACAGCAATGATAGTAAATGGTTATATTTTCTATTTTATTAATTAATACAATTTAAGTAACTCTAGGCTGAAACTTTCACTAATTTGTTTTTAAAAATTCATTAAAATAAAATAATAATAATTAAAAAAATATATTGTATAGCAGTTACCCCAGAGAATCCCATTAATAAGTTTCAAAATGATCTAAACAACACTATGTTGAAATAACTATTAAAATAATAATAAAAAAACAACAACAACAATACTTCCTTAAAATTGAACAAATGGTTTATCTGTTATTTTGATGTGACTACCCCAGAGAATATCTATGCAAAGTTTCAAAATGATTCAAGACATTCCTATTTCTTATGGATTGAGTGGAAACAAAGTTATAAATTGAAATTGTCTGCCTTGATTGCAATAATGTGTCAACAAAAATTCAATAATCTTTCAGTGGTTTTCTGATCACTTAAATAAGTTTTATTACAAAGTAAAATAATATTTTGTAATAAATAAATATATTTTCCTATTTAGTTCATGTTGAAACTTTTTCTGTTGAGATGCATATTATGTTAACATTAGAAACATACATGCATGTAGTTATGCAGAAACAACTACCAACACCATTGTATTTAACATTGCTTCCTATGGAACACCTGAACATTTATTAACTGTATACACTTTAATTACATGTATGTAATTACTTGTATTTGTTTATTTCACTATTTCTTGTGGATTATATTGTATAAATTAATGGGGACTAAATATACATCTACAAACATAATTTTCTTATAAGGCCATGCACAATGTGTTAATATATCATATTTAATATGAAACAAGGTATGTTTTTTGAAAATTTGTTAATACATGTATATAATGGATTTGAAGCAGCATTGTACTACCATGACAAAAATATGAATATATGTTATGTAGTTTGTTAATTTTCTCAAAAATTGTTGTGGATATGCCACAGTAAAAGGATTTAGTGATGACAATTAAGTGTATTCACAACATTGTCTGAATTTCAACGTCTGGTATATCTTTTTATTTGCCTGTTTGATAAAAATTACTTTTAATGTTCTGTTTACAGGTGGTAGCCGCTTGCCACGGTTGCTTCATTGTCGATGCAGGTGTCATCTAAGTACTTTTGTACTTCAAGATAAAAGGTAAATAACTAAAGCGAAAGATCTAAATGCAACAGGCTATTTTTAAATTATGGTCGCCAGAACTCAATAATTTGTCCTAAAGCCATTAAAATAGTTTTACTAGTATCTACATTTCAAAATGTTCACAGGCGAGCATGCTCCAGGACCAGACTAATCCTCAACATCGGTAGTCCGCTGCCTCAATGTCACAGTCGTTCCGATGGCTCTGTAACGCTTTATTTTTGACAAATCCGTTCAGTCAGTTTTCTTTAAAATGGTATCATGTACATGCAATAGATATTCCAGTCACTTTAAACATTTATGATTTGATTTATCAAATTAACCTGAAAATAATGACCAGTTTTGTTGTAAAACTTACATTAATTAGCATGTAGTTTTTGGCTATTAAATAAAATGACAGATTTGTTATTAATATTAATTTATATCTTCAGATCATTACATTTAATACTTCTTTTTCTTTTTCAGTGGCAAAGCTATTTCCAGATCATCTCAATGGCTAATAACCAAGCATTTCTCCACACAGATATTTCCTATAACTGGAGTTATCTCTCCTTGGCTAGGTCGGCATCCATTTGCTGTTGGCTGCTACCAGTCTAATTATCTCATAGATCCAACACACGATCCTTTAAATTATACTGTTTCGAATAAAATTCTTTCACGCCAGATTCATTCTAGTAATTTATTGTATAAAGATGAATCCAAGATTGAACAGGCTGTAAAAGTGTTAAAAGAGCAGTCTGAGGTGAAAACGGTAGAGGATGAAAAACCAGAAGTGGTGGTAAAGAAATCACTATGGCAGAGAGTTGTAGCAGAATTAAAGCATTATTACCACGGTTTTCGCTTGCTATTCATAGACTTCAGAATCGCTGTCCGGATGTTGTGGTCTGTGCTCAATGGAAATTCTCTAACACGGAGAGAACACAGACAGGTAATAAATGGCTTTTAAAGCACATTTCATATTTTTGTTGATCTGTAAGAATTACAAAGTTGTGTAACCCATTTCTTTTTGCATTACAAAATATGTTTTTTTTTAATGTGAACAGTGATGATAATTTTTCAATGACTAATGCATGAATGAAAATATGTTACACAGAAACACACCTGAAAGTGAATTGCAACTTTAAGATCATGTACTCATTACTTAATTGACATATAAATTTAAATACTGTTTACCCATGTTCAAATTCACCTGAACAAAATTCTGATTATCCTTGATTTGCAATTTGCGTACATTCATTTTGTGTTGGGAGTTTATACTGGAATTAAAAATGTCATTCCCAAGTGAGACTTTAATCCAGTTCCTATCGGTCTTAAGCCAACGACATTTATAGTATTAATTAAATGCAACCTGCATTATAGTTCTGTATCTGAACTGTTCAGTTAATCATGTTTTAAACTGGTTTCATTATCATTGCACATACAGCTTTTTCTAAGTTTTTAGCTTAGATGTATTCATTAATAAATAGTCTAATTCGTCTTGTATTCGTGATATGAATCATATTTGCCACCCTGTGTATTCATTACATCTTTGCTAGGGTCCATTTGGTTTGCGTTGTTATACGACATTTGTACATATACACAATCAACTTATCCTTTTTATTACTGGTGTTATGAAGATTTTCATATTTTAGTTTTTATCATTACAGCTGGTGAGGACGACGGCTGATCTGTTTCGACTGGTTCCATTCCTTGTGTTTCTAATTGTTCCGTTTATGGAATTTCTCTTGCCAGTCGCCTTGAAACTCTTTCCTGCCATGTTACCAAGTACTTTCACAACAAAAAATACTGAAGTATGTTTACTTGTATTATTGTATTTTTTACTCATATTTTAAATATTTAATAAGCATTCATTACAATTTGCATCAGCATTCAGATTTGCTGTTGCAAAAGTAGATGTAAAATTGATCATGTCTGCTTGGGATTTGTTTTTCTGCCAACATGATATTGTTTGTCTCATCACTGGATTAGTTGGAACATTGTCCAATCAACATTTTATTTATTTTTGTTTGTGTTTAATATTTATTAATCACCAGCTATTGCAGGGGTGTCAATACTAGGTGGAGGTGGAGGTAACATCCCCCAACTTTTTGAAAGGGGGGGGGCAATGCCTAAAATGTATTAGATTACCTTTATCATCCTACAATAGCTTTGCTTCTATAGAAAAATAAGGTTTAAATTTTGCTCCAAAGTGATGTTAAAGGGATTTTAAAAACATTGAATATTCAAAAAAAAATAGCATGCCTCCACCCCTACCAACTCTGTACCCCCCCACTTCCAGGAAGTGATTGTCTCCCTTTAGCTATTGGATTATGTGGTAAATATTTCTGTTTATTTTTGTAGCAAGAGAAGTTGAAGAAGCAGTTCAAGATAAAGCTGGAGATGGCTAAGTTTCTTCAGGACACTATACACGAGAGTGCACTGCAAAGTAAGAAGAAGAAGCGAGGAGAGATGGTTGAGGAGTTCTCCAGTTTTATGAAAAAGGTTTTCTATAGCGTACATTTATCTGTTTACCAACATGAAGATTAAAGCTTATGGGGTCTTTGATGCACATGTTTGCAAGTAGTAATCAGCCTCAAACTTATAAAACAAATTTTGCATCTTTTAGAGAGAAAATGTTTTATCCAAATTTAAGACCGTGGCATGAAATTGAAATTGAAGTAATTAAAGTTCATTATCTGTAATTGTGGGAGCAACATGTACCATGTGAAATGGTTGGTCATTGGATTGATCCTTCTCAGTAGACCCATTTGCAGTTTGGTCTATTTTCTGTTCCAACCAGTGGTCAACAACTGGTTCATCAAAGGCTATGCTATGTTCTGTCCTGTCTGAGAAAGTGCATATAAAAGACCCCTTGCTGCTTATCAAAAAGAGTAGCCAATATTGCAGTTGAGGGCTTCCTCTGAAGAAGTATGTCAGAATGACCATATATTTGACGTCCAATAGCCGATGATAAGATAAATATCAATGTGCTTTAAAAGCATACTGTTTGTTATCCACGTTAAATTAACACTAATTATAGTTAAAGAAATGTATGTCTACACATGACAAGGGAGACTACTACTAACGCTTTATTGGAATTTAAGGTATGCTGTACAATTCACCATTTAAACCAACACGTTTGATCATAAATAGTTTAAACCAACCTCTAAAATCATGATCTTTTTCTTTTTTATTAATTTAAAATATTTGTAGATTCGCAGCGAAGGAATTCGACCAACCAATGAAGAAATTTTGAAGTTCTCCAAGCTGTTTGAGGATGAGATAACTCTGGATAATTTGTCACATGCTCAGTTACAGGCCCTTTGTAGAGTGCTGGGTATACAGCCAATAGGAACAGACGCCGTGCTTCGATTTCAGCTCAGACTTAAACTCCGTCAGCTTATGGCTGATGATAAGGTAGCCATTTTCTTGTTTGTTTTGATCTACAATAACTTACTATAGAAATTCTTATTTGAAAAGTTTTTCATTGAAAAATTATCAATATGTGTTTGGTGGTAGCTACTGTGTGTGGTGGGTATAAATTGTCCTTCTTCAGTTTCTGCAAAAGTTGTGGAGGTTTATTGGATTTATCCTTATTATTAGATTATTTATTATTCCAGTGAGTTATCCATAACTTGTGTGACAAAGACCATAGTAAGTGCCATCCTTAAAGACTGCTTGCTAAATGAAACAGTACACAGGAGAATAACATCATACACAGAAAAAATTGCAATGTCACATATGTTCAGGCACCTGTTTAATGGAAATGTTATTAATATGTACATCTTTCAAACATTAAATCAAAATTAAAGTGAATTTCTGTTAGTTGTCTGTATTATATTTAATGATGAAATGACATATTACAGTATAATTGCCTGAAATACCAAATGAAAAGGAGTAACCATTCCCCAACCTTGATTACTAATTCTGGATCTTGTTGGTTGGCAGCAATGCCTGTGTACTGTTTTTCACAGAGATAATCACATACAGTAGGAGACCTTTTACCAGATAAATGTTCTTGGACTCTGTTGGTAATTATAAATGTTTTTGTTTGGCAGATGATTGATAAAGAGGGTTTAGAAGCTCTTTCAATACCAGAACTTCAATCGGCATGTAGAGCTCGTGGCATGCGGGCGCTGGGTATTCCTGAAAATCGACTCAAGCTGCAACTACGACAGTGGCTGGATATGCATCTAAACATGAAACTGCCAACGTCATTGCTGCTGTTATCGAGAGCCTTGTACTTGCCAGAAACACTGTCAACTAAGGAACGGTTGGAAGCAACTATTTCATCATTGCCAGATAAAACGGTAAATTATAGGTGGAATTATTTTTAAAGTTGCTGAACAGATTGGCATTATTTCTATAATGATGCTATTTATACTAAATTTGAATCACGGAATGATGCTAGATGTTAAAAACTGTTTTAACAGTCAGTGCAATTATGTTTTGCTTGTTTTGTTTGAGTAAAATAAATTAATTGACAATAGTTTTATCAAAATTACTAATCATTTGACTGAAATGTCTGTATGAATAAATCCCAATGACCTAAGTAG
Source organism: Symmetromphalus regularis (assembly GCA_032355785.1). Classification (NCBI taxonomy): domain Eukaryota; kingdom Metazoa; phylum Mollusca; class Gastropoda; order Neomphalida; family Neomphalidae; genus Symmetromphalus; species Symmetromphalus regularis. The sequence goes on along the minus strand of JAULBS010159058.1, from coordinate 5,446 downwards.
TAATGTTCTTGGCTACGGGAATAATGTTTATAAACCTTTAGAATCTAGATTCCAGACATTCAATTAGAGTCTAATCTTTGATAGTATAACCTAGCCAGACACATCATGGTTATGACACAGATGGGACCCTGAAATCATAGAAGCTAGTTTTCCAGTTTTTCTAGATTTCAATTTTGTTTTGGTCAGCCTAAATATGTTTTCAGTTTTTGAACACACCTTCTCTTGCAGTTAATTTGACCCTCAAACTTTACCATTTCCCTCTCTATTTCTGAAAAAGCTCCTACTTTCGGAGAGGGGCTTTGCTTCCTCTAAAAAAAATCAGTTTTTTTTTACCTCACTAGCATCTCAGTGAAATGCTGTCATACAAATAATATATATAATTGTATAATTCATGCATAGTAGAGGTTAATTTATAATTAAAAGTTTGTTTTCTGTTGACAGATGGAAGAAGCTAAGTTGAAGTTTATATTTATAATTAACAGTTTGTTTTTGATCTGACAGACGGAGGAAGCTAAGTTGAAGTTTATATTTATAATTAACAGTTTGTTTTTGTTCTGACAGACGGAGGAAGCTAAGTTGAAGTTTGCCGAGTTGAGTGGTGAACAGGTGGACAACAAGGTGAAGCTGGACATCATCAAACATGAGCAGGAGGAGATCCTGAAGGAGAAGGAGGAGCAGGAGACAGAGGAGCTAGAAGATGCAGCCAGGGTGAGAGAATTCACAGATTTATACTGCACATCATCAGAAATGGTTTGCCTGGGCTTTGGAAAGTTATGAAAATTGAAAATTTCAGGACCTGGAAAGTTTTGGATAAATTGTATGGAAATGTCTTGAGAAAACTGGCATTTTAGAATTATTAAACTTAAATCTATGACAAAAAAAAAATACATTACATGTTCATTGGAATAATAATATTAATTTATTTATCTATTTTAAATATAATTCAGTAAAGCATTTAATAGTCTCAATACTGCTATAAGATCTCTGTATAAGTAACCATATTTGGAAAATCAGAGGCTACTCTTTCCGATGAGCAGCAAGGGATCTTTTATGTGCACTGTTCCACATACAGGACAGCACATACCACAGTCTTTGATAAACCAGTTGTGGACCACTGGTTGGAACGGAAAATATCTCAAACTGCAAATTGATCAATTGAGAAGGATCGATCCGATGACCGACCGGTTCACAGGCAGACACTCTACCGTTTGAGCTACATCCTGCTCCTTTCTATTTTCCCATTCATGTGAACTCTAGATGTTATCAGAATACATCTGAAGTCACTTTTTTTTTAAAATTTTATTTCGACTGATGAAAGGAGGGACATTCCCCTCTCTTGAACTGACCCATACTGTTTGAGCTAGATCCCGCTACCCCGTTAATAAGATGCTTCCGTTCAATAAATGTTGAACAAAATTTGGTTATAAATTACCAACACAGTTTTGGAAATTTTGTATTTGTTGGAAAAGTTTTGAAAAAGCTATGGAAATTCATGTCTTCACATCTGCATGAACCATGTTGTTGACTCTTTTTGACTGGTTAATCAAAAGTTGTGGTATGTTTTGCTATGTCTATCATACAACGCATGTAGAAGGCTGGTTGCTTTTTGCAAAAACATGCTTATTAAATATTTGATTGAAGCAGATTTCGACTATGCATGTGAAGTTAAGCATGTTAGCTACAGTAAATTTTCCAAAATTTTCAGTCTGTTGAGAATGGAAAAAAAGGTGTGTTTTTTGTTATCTACACCACTGAAACACATTGATTTATCAATCACCAGCTATTGGATGTCAAATATTTGGTAATTTTTACACTTTTACACATAGTCTTCAGAGGAAACCTGCTACATTTTTCTGTTAAATGCACTTTTCTACACACAGGACAGCACATATCACAGTCTTTGATAATACTAGTTGTTGTATAGGGAAAAAAAATCAATCAGAGAATCAGTACACTAAAAGGGTTTGATCCTACAATGCAAGCATGCCAGTCCAATGCTCTACCAACTGAGATCCAGGGTTCCCGCGGTCATTGAAAACCTGGAAAATGTTTTGAAATTTGCAAAATACTTTTAAAGGGCCTTGAAAAGTTTTGTTTAAAACTGAAAAGTTCAGAAATTTCTGTCTCGGCATTATGCTTATCAGAGTGTGAGTGATCACTTCTGATGCATTACAACCCTGAAATTATTATTTTTTTCCCTCCCTACATGGTATAAACCCTATTTTGAAATTTGATTCTTGGAAGTCTGCAGGAACCCTGACTAAAATCCCACCAAAGCAGCTAGAAGAATCCTTGACTTAAGATTTTTCTCTCAGACTAAACAGTTTTGAAAAAACTGCAATGCTTTTCAAATTTTTTTCCTGTCACAAACAAAATTTATACAATGGACCATTGCATTAAATTACATTAATAATCTTTTCTGGATTTTCTCAACTCTAGTATAATATCTTTAAAAAAAAGTTTTGATTGTCTCAGAATCTTTTTTAAATATTTGAATGGTGCACTGGAATCATTAGTTATTATTAATCAAAACAACTTAAAATTATTATTTTTTAAATATCTTACAGATTACTGAGGTAAGTTCGAGCCAAACAAATATTTACTTATTAGCCTTTTTTTTATATTATCACTCACATTAGTATGTAATGAGTGCACAGTCAAGTATACATTTGTTATTGTGTGGTTCTTGTGGCTTATCTTATAGCTAGTTTGCTTTATAATATATTTAATGCAACATAGAAATATTTAACAGTCACAGAGGTATGTTATTTTCATGCATAGTCATACTATAATATGCTGGCAGTAATGACCATTAACAAATTCTTTTCAGTTCAAATAGCTTTGTATGGTCTGATTGGCAATTGACTTAATTATATATATTTTAGAAAATATCCAAGGCATACATTTTTTTGTCATAAAACCTATAAAATTTACATTTTATTGCTGATATGAAAGCATTTTAACAGTTAAATTAATTCCATCAGTTTGGTTTACAAAGAGATGAACTTTAATAAATATTATGTTAAATTGGTATATTATAACTATTGTTAAAGGAAATTTTATATATTTGTTTAACACTGCCATAGTGTTTTCCTCTGAAATTGAATGCAGCATGGCGTTAACCTATTAAGACACAGTGCGACACCATATCATAAATTACTAGGATAAACACTACCTGCATGATCAGACATTTAAATAGTTAATTTAAGCTTCTTTTAGAATTAGCTCTCATAGCAGTACATATTCTGTATGTACCAATTTTCTTCTCATGCAAATAACCTTATACTATTATCGTGCATTTTGGGAGATATATGGGGTTATTATTGGGTCCTTGAGTTGTGCGTGTTTACAGATTTTGGATGTTTATTTATATATACACTGTATAAAGATGTTTTCTTGTATGGTTTTATAAATGTTTTTTAAAACTTATATAATATATAATGCATATGGCTAATTAATAGAATGAAGTATTCTAACAGCTGTTAATGATTTACAAAGATGACAAATGCTTCGATGGCAAAATTCTCATAAAGCAGCTAAGTAATGGCTAAATCATGATTTAATTTTGAAACATTGTTATTACTTGTATCTCATCATATCTTGCCAATATAATTAATGATATTAGTATTAATTTAGGATGGTCTCTTATTTCTTATAGTTTCATCGGGTATGAACAAAAAAAAACATTTGCCGATTCACACAAAAGTTTGCAGGAATTTTTTTTTCATACTACGATGAATCTTAAAGAAATAATAGACAATCCTTATAATTAAATTTGAGACATACATTTTTAGTAATTACACAAACAAGTTCATATTTTATTTTCATTTATTTTGGGAAAGTATTGCAAAATTTAATGCTCAAGAATACTAAAGAACAATTTTTTAAATGATATAGTTTATGACGTTGTAATGTTATTCCCCAATCTAAATATAGTTTGTAAAGACAGCTGTTAAAAAAGAAGGCCCATAACTACACCATTTTATGTTCCTCGAGAAATGGAACAAATCTCGTTGCTAATGGCTTGACCAATGAGACTGTAGTGATTTAAACTGTAATGATTATAATAGAAATTTAATTATTATCGTTTAAACGAGTAAAGATACAAAGTAGTTATTTGTATGTGTTGTTGTTTCCACAGCAACAGCAGAGGGAAGAAGCTGAAGCAATTGCAGCCAAGACCGTTATGGACACGAAGGAATTGCTTCAGGATGAAGCTCTCATACTGGAGGCCAGGGCAGCTGAAGGTAAACAATAGGTTTAAAGCTTTTGTTCATTTAAAATATTTATATTTCTTCTGCTACAACATTTGCCACTTTCGTCTATGTGACCTGCTCTGGCATAAGCAGGTTAAGAAAGAAAGATTTTAGTTTTTTAGTTTGTTTGTTTAACGATATCACTAGAGCACATTGATTTATTAATCATTGGCGATTGGATGTCAAAACATTTGGTTATTTTGACACTTAGTCAAGTGTGAGCCAGCCTCCAATCGGTTTGAATCAATGTCATTAGCTTGAGAGTCCGACGTTCTACCACTGGACCACTGAGGCTCACAAATAAAAATTTATAAGCAGCCAGATATTTTATGATAGTCATTTAGATGTCATTCCACAATAATTACAAAACAGTACTGATTAAAATGATTTCTAAGATAATACCTTATTTTGACTGTATACCTCTGATTTGATTAGAGTTGAAAGACATCCCTGCTGATGAGGAAATCACTGTGAAGGAGCTGGAGGACATTGAGTCTGCTCTGGGGGAAATTGCTGAACAGAAGAAGCTGAACATCGAGCAGGAGGAGCTGGAAGACTTGAAGGAGGAAGTTGCAGAGTACCAAGAGGTAACACATTGTTAAATAGTATTTTAACCATGGTTAAACTGGAACCTATTGAAATTTTCACAAATGGAGATATGCACACTACCAGAAAGCTATTGTCTGTTCATATGGAACAGCTTTTCATAAGGTGTGCTGAGGTAAATCGCCAGTATTGCAACAAACTCGGTCGCAACAGAAAATTGTAGTCGGCAATTCAAGCAAGGCTTTAAAAATAAATAATTGAGTCGTGCCCATTTTCATTGAGTCGGCAAGGTCATGGCAAACACATATTTTTTTCAGGATGGCCAAAACTGTATGTTTGATGTTAATTTTTAAAAATGTGTGTAATTGTATTGTATTATGGTAATGTGAATTGTGTGTGAATAGGATCTAGAAGACCTGAAGGATGTGATCGTGTCATCTGGAGGTAAGCTTGAGGAACTGGAACAATCGAAGGCAGCCAAGCGACTCATCAAGCGAGTTGGCAAGATCATCAACGAGGTGGATGACATCATCATGCATCTACACCGCGACAAGGACAAGGTTCAGGAGGAGATTGAGGTGAAGGAGGTCAGGATGAAGTGGAGTGCAGAACTGCGGGACGACAAGGAGAAGATGGAAGCCATG
>JAULBS010159047.1:0-11702 GCA_032355785.1 Symmetromphalus regularis | reverse complement strand
ACACACACACACACACACACACACACACACACACACACACACACACACACACAAACACACAAACACACAAACACACACACACGCATACAGACAGACATACACAGAGGTACAAGCGCGCACTCACACACACACATACATACACGTACACACACATATATATTACATACATATACACACATACACACACAAAGTGACAAATACATACACACAAACACATACACACATACATACAAAACACACACATACAAACACACACACACACATATACAAACACACAAACACATACACATACAAACTCAAAACACATACACACACACATACAAACACCAAAAAAATACACACACTCACACACACACAAGAAACATGCATTGTCACAACTCTATGTAATTTTAATAGGTTTCGTTACGCCTGGGAACACATCTTAACAATATGTAGGTCTTTTGTTGATACATTGCTCGTTGATCTGTGGATGCATGCATGGGCGTAAATCCCAGGGGAGGGGACATATCTCGCCACTTTACGGACGGGGGGGGGACGCCTATATGATTATGCCCCACTTTTTGCTTCGAAAAACTGAAATTAAAATGCCTAAAAATTATTTTTACCTGTATTTCTCTTTATTGAATCATTTAACCATGTTGTCTTAGGCAAATATACCGAAGCACGCAGGGGATCTATAATGGCGTCAAACCAGTGGAGGGAGATGAGGGACAACCCCATCTTTTAATGTTCCGTCCCGGAGGCGGGCCCAGGGGGTCTTAGTCACCAATTAATCACCAATTTTTATATATTCTTCCATTTTAATTTGTTAGTAACTTTGAACAAACCTCCAATGTTAAAAATATTTCAAATATGTTGAACCCTACTTCCAAAATTTCTATACCCGCTCCTGAAGATTGTCTCTAACTTACACGACTAAGTTAACCAACACGTATTACAGGCTAACGTGATTATATTATTTCTCTCTTAGTAACAGCATCATACGTCTCCACCTAAATTACTTTTTATTTCCCCCGACAAGAGTAACCCAGTTTCCTCATATAGAATTCGTCATAGGCGGAGATGTTGCTTCTGTCGGGTTTTCTCGTTCTTTAATGTTTGCCTGGACACACCACTGTGGATTGTTCAAATACCTCCACGGCAAATAAACACAGACGAACCAGTTCCCTGCACGTTAGATTATTCTAATTTTATAGCTGCCCAGCACGTAGTGTTTCGTGTGCTGGCGTTGCTTGGATTTCCTTTGTGTTAGATTCTGTAGAGTATTCACTGTAATGTCAGTCGCGGATGCAGGTTTCCTGAAAGGGGAGGAGGGGGGGTGTCCTTTGTGATGGATAATGGTTAATTTTCACGTCCTTCCACTACTAAAATGTAAAAAAAATTAAAAGAGAGAAAAAGGGGGTCCGGATCCATACCTCCCCCTTGATCCGCTACTGAACACACGTTATAGAAAGACATTTTTGAAAGACTAAGGTAAATTTAACTTTTCCCAAAAAAGAAAGGAAAATAAAATTTGTTTACATATCCCCCCATGAAAAAAATCATTAAAATTATTTTTTTGGCTGAATAAAAAAGTTTTCAGTCTGAGACAAAATAAAGTTTTAGGAGTATGAGGGGGTTCCTGCAGGAACGTTGCTGGCCTTTGGCCACCTACTTTACAGTGCCCTTCCACCACTTTGAAATGCACCCCGCGAGCCTTGTGTTTGAGTATAAGAACACCGCAGCAGTTGTTGGTGTCGGTATGTGTGTATATGTGTGTGTCTGAGTATAAGAACACCGCAGCAGTTGTTGGTGTCGGTATGTTTGTATATATGTGTGTGTGTGGTTAACAGCTATTACATTTGCAAAATATTATTTAGATAACAAACCAAAAGTAAAGTTTTGTTTTATTTAACGACACCTCTGGAGCACGTTGATTATTATCTTACCATCGGCTATTGGACGTAATACATATGGTCATTTTGACATGTCTTTAGAGGAAACCAGCTGCCACCACACAAGCTACTCTTTTCGATAAGAAGCAAGGAATCTTTTGTATTCACTTTTCCAGACAGGACAGCACATACCACGGCCTTTGATGAACCAGTTGTGGACCACTGGTTGGAACGGAAAATAGCCCAAACTGCAAATAGGTCTTCTGAGAAGTATCGATCCGACGACCGACTGCTTCACAGGCGAACTCGCTACCGCTGGAGCAGGACAGGATTTAGACCTTGGGAGAGCCGGAGTACTTCAGGTTGCCTCAATATAGAAATTAAATTAAAAAATGAACTAAAATAAATGAACAAATTTTATAATTATCACATTTTTAAAATGAACAAATTTTATAATTATCACATTTTTAAAATGAAGGTAGTCCTTAGTCTGGGGGCTCCTCTGTTCCTCTGGCACGGTGGCCCGGGGCAATAGCCCCCTTTGACCCCCTTATAAATCCGATCCTTCGCTTGAGCTACTTCCCGCTCCCCAATGAAGTCAGAACAGCACACAATCAAAACAAACTCAAATCCGTGTTAAGGCAATATTATTTACTTCAACTTCTTAACAGAATATAACAAATATGTGATACAAAAAAATATTACACAATAGTTTAATATCACAACACATTATTGTTATCAGCTGTACAGACTGTACATTTATACACGATCCTGAACAACTCGGGCACTTAGTCATACACTGGAAGCCTAAAATAGATGCATAAGTCAAAGAGGGCGATTGTAAAAATATAAACATACAACGGTAAGTAAAATGGCAGGACATGTTATAAATATCAGCGTCCTTGAGGACGTTTTAGAACACACAAGGAACGAGGCCAGTTGGTGTTAAAACAAGTCAATAAAACAAAGACATTCATGGTATATATATATATAGGAGTATATAAAATTATATATTTGCATTGTGAAAATTCATGTTAGTGCACAACGAACAATTTGTATTTATAAAAATATTCACTTTTAATTTACATTAAATAAGGCACGTGTAGTTTTGTGAAATGTATCGTTCTAACTTATGGTGACATACACATATTTCTTGTCAATGGTCTAGTAACTATCGGTTGTATACTAACAGCTATTACTTGGGGACGCATAATGTTGTCCTGTTAGTATGACATGGTATAACTGCTATAGAGGTCCGGAAAATCGAATATTGGTATTCCATTCTATTATATATAAAAAAGACCGTGTAGAAACAAAAACATTTTTAATAGCAAATCAATATATGACCGTTTATACTAATAACTAACATTAGCAACTCTTTACTTACTGAAGCCACTGTTTATATATTTTAGTCAAAGAACACATGTGAATTAAGTAACGCTGGCCGTTCATCAAATATATGTGACCTACCAGAACGAGATGAGTCTTAACCCGAAAAGTGGTTGTTTTTATCTATTGGCATTTTTTATAAAGTCCAGCTTCTACTTTTAACTACGATACAAGAATCACGTTTCTGTTGCAGTTAATCTTGAAGTTATGTGTGTTTTAAGTTGAAATGCATGTAGGCAGCCATTTTGAGAAAATTTAGTTTAAAAGTTACCTTATCTATATCATCAATTTTCCCAATACTTTTAATCATATTTAATTATATTTAAGAAGAAAATTAAGTTAACTGTGGCATAATACAAGGTTTGATGACATTAAATTTTAAAAAAAATGAAAATTACTCATAGCTGCCCCACGGCATGTTTTCGCCAGTAAACCTGATAACGGATCGCGACTTGAGACTCATTTAGTTGTGGACTAATGTTGTCTAGTGCTAATGTTGGCAAAATGTAGCAATGATTTAGGAACACTGTATCTCTAAATGAAATTTCTCTCCTTCAGAACCATTGTCAGGAGATGAGAGATGACAAACTATTCCGTCAAGATGTTTAATGTGTTTTCTATTACAAAAATATTAATGATATATTGTTCAATACCGTTTTCTATAAAAACAACTACGTCACTAGTCTATGGAGAAAGATGACAAAGAAAAGTCCAGTCACTTTAACCAACGTTGTAAATCGAATTTGATCATCAGTTTATATGAAATCACGAGTAAATTTATTGAAATTTTTAAAGATCTTTTAAAATAAAATCGCTGCTTCAGAACCAAAAGAGTGTAAATCTGGATTTGGCACTTACTGATATCACTGAATGTTCCTAAGTGAGCTGCATCTGGTGCACAAATGGTGTGTGTAGGATTGTGAAGCTATTCCACATGTATCTTCGATTAAGCACTTACACCCTTTTGGCTCTCTTCACTAGCGACTAGTAGTTTCTAGTCCATCTGCTAGCCCAACTTACACCCTTTTGGTTCGGAAGCAGCAAATGACGTCGAGTTTAAGCTGTCCATGGTTTGCACCACTGTCAAGATGTCTTCTAAACGCTACGCTATTTGGCAACCGATATGCTGCACACGTCGGCTATGTTTTAAAATGGCCACTATTCGTACAAGATAGTTATAGCATCATCAACCACTACGACTAGCTGTGCATCCACTAGCTGTGGATGTCGTCAAAACATGCATGTATTTCCATGGCGCATCAGCTACTATAGCATTCATTTTGATAATGATTTTGGAAATCGTAAAAGTCATGCAAAATATAGACCACTTAAAAATAGCGTCGAAATTGTACTTGGGAAAAATACACCAAATGTACATTAAAATATACATGAAAATGTACATTTGAAAAAAATACACAAAAAAATGTGCATTCAAAAATGTATATAGAAAATATACACTAAAATGTACAGTAAAGCGTACATTCGAAAATACATATTAGAAGACATACACTCGAAAATGTATACTAGAAATGTACACTCGAAAATGTATACTAGAAATGTACACTCGAAAATATTAAGTCTATACATGTTTTACATGCATGTGGTTTCCTCGTTATAAATTAAATTTGAAGAAAAATTTAGTGACTGATTAAAACTGTTTTTATCACGAATTTCGTTAGCTAACCGCTGCATTATGAATATTTATCTTACGATTAATTATATATATTAACTTGCACGGACTGAAATATACAGTTAATCTGTTAAGAATGTACAAAATATTCTACATAGACAAAGATGCAAACTACTCTATGATTGCATGATGACACAACCCACAGTCAGTCCATTATTGTAAACATGAAATAATTCCTACTAAACATCAAAGCACCGGGCATTCTGGATCTGGTTCAAGGATATAGCATAATATTCGTGTTAAAAGTGACCAGATCGTCACAAACAGGTTTAAATATGGACAAGATGACCTATTGCTCAATTCACCAAAAGTCCTTAGCTTTTAACATCTGTATAAAAAATTGTTTGTCGTCAAAATATTGACTGGAATCAAGGACGAAAGCCCCTTCCTGGAATTGGGGTTACCGAGCATCCCCCCAGTTCAAAACGTGAGGGATGTGTTCCCCCCCGTGTCTCCAGGATTGACGCCCCTGACTTGTGTACTGCAATAAAAATATGCCACTAATTTACACTATAAGATTTACTGATATATTATCTTCCAGTTAATGAAATATCAGTTGGCCACTAACTTTGTTTTTAGTCTATTTTGACTGAAACGTTCCAAAAATAAAATAGTTATGTTGTTTGTGTTGCTTAAATATGGCATGATGGTGCTACAGCAATAGGTCATCTCACTTGGGGCGCATGAATACACTGAGGACTACTTGCCACATCACCACAGCACAATTTGGTTTGACCAAACGTGTAGGTTTTTACTTCCAGAACATATTCTGAGAATCCATAACAAACGAATCCAGGCCACTCCAACGCAGAGAATCCAGCCCCACTCCAGTGTAGAGAACCAGCCCCACTACGTATATAGAGATATTCTAAAATTGGGTTGGACTGTTTTATGTTCATAAATTAGCATAATATTCATAAAGTTAAACACATTCTTCATTTCACTGCTTTTCTTTTCTTATCCGGACTCTTGTCATGGGAATCAGTTTTTACTGACGTTTTCACAGAGGTTTTGTCTTTTGACTTTGCTAGTCCTATTCGTTTAAGGAAAGATGGGGATTTGTCTTTGTCGTGAATGTCAACAGACCCCTCTTCCTGTTCCGTTACTGTTGAGAGTTTATGTGGTGATTCAACTTGACTTTTAGTCTGAGAATCAGGACGACGTCTACCAACTAAAGATTTTATATTCTGTTTGTCTTTACTTCCAACAGGCTCCTCGTGAGCTGTTGGTGAGACAGTTGCACTTCGAGATGGCAATCGTAAACTAGCATGTCGTCTTAATGGCGATGAACTAGTTGCAGCACTTGTTTTATTAGATGACCCTGTGTTAGACTGGTGGGCAGCAGGACTCTTTGCTTTAGACTTATCTGCTCCACTTTTGACTGGAGTTTGTGGTGAATGTTCAGGTTTTGATTGAGACATGGACGATGCTGTGGGAGCCATAAATCGAAACCGCTTTGGAGTTGAAGTCTTGCGTTCTCCTTGAGATGCTGGCTGAGGAGTTACACTTCTTTGAACTTCTCCACCAGGCAAAGACCGCCTGCCAGGTGTTCTCATAGACTGTGTCCGAGACAGAGGACTTTTACTTGCTGTCGAAGCTGGAGTAGTTGGTCTAGGCGAAGGAGATGACACTGATGTGTTATGTGATGATGACGAAGTTGATGTTGGTGGAGGTGGTGCTGCTCGTTTGGTGTGTGTTTTCACCGTGGATGTTGTTGCTGTTGTTGGTTTCTTTCTGATTGTTGAATTAGCATCTGAAGTTGTACTGACAGATGACACGAGGCTAGTGTTAGAATCAGTAGTTGATTTGTTTAGATCTGACGAACGAGATGCAACTGGTGATTTGGCCGATTTTGACATTCTCATTGATGTCCTGGCAAACGTATTCCTCTGAAATGTAGGACTCATTGTTGATGCTCTACTGGCTGCTTCAGCTCTCATAGAAGCCCTGGAAGATATATTGCGAGAGAACGAACTAGTGGTAGCAGGTGGCTTTCCAGTACTGGCTGGTGTGGTGTCAATCGAAGTTCGAGTAGAACTACTTGCAGTGCCTTTCATGTAACTGGGTGCTTTGGTGCTTCTCCTCTTAGGAGGTTTTGGAGTTTCGGTGGGTGTTTCTGAATGTTCTGATGTCCTTGGTGAAGCCTGTGTTTTTGTGTGCTGAGAAACATTGGAAGACTCACTCCACATATCCTCTTTGGATGTACCATGACCACTGTCAGGAGATGTGGCTGAATAATCCACTGATGAATCGATTGACGAATCTTTGCTAGCATGACCACCAGCAACCACAGTGAGCGCAGTCCATGATTCAGTCCTTTGTTTCCTACTAATTTCCTCAGATAAAACAGAATTTACAATAATTTCACTGTTCATTTTCTGCTTATCACGGATGGGTTCAATCTGCTGCCTCTTGGTATCTGCCTTTCGCGACATCGTTGGTGTACCATTTAGTTCCGAATCTAGAGTACTACTAAGCGACGTTCTTTGAGAAACTGTACCAGACATTGTCTCAAAACCTTCATCGCGATCACTGCTTGCGTAACTACTAGCATAGCTGCTTCTAGATCCTATTTCATGCTTCATGTCATCAGGCTTAGGCAACAGATCAGATTTGACGTTGCCCTCTTGGTAGCTATCATGGTTGGATCTAATTCGTGGCGAGATATGTCCTTCGTGCTCACTAACATTATCGTACGTACTCAGTCTTTTCTTTTCACGTTTTAAACGCCATTTGGCAATGTTGGCAAATGGACTTTCATCATCATCACCATACTGATTAACTTTAGTCTCGAAGTCTTTGAATCTGGCCACAGAAGCATCAACTGAAATATCTGGACTATTAAACATGTGGTCAACAGGAGTGAGAATGCGATCTGGTGGTGGATTTACAGGCGAGTTCAGTTCCTTGGAAATATTTCTACGTCGTGATTCAGGTGACGAATCACTGTCACTGATATTGTCAGCTTGGAGAGTTTCCGTGGACGTGTTTGCAGATTTAGATGACAACCTGCTGTCACTCTTTTTCTTATTATCATTCTTGGAAAGCATGGACAGTTTTTGTGGGATTTGGTTTATTTCACTATCACTGTCGTCACTTGGAACATACATTCCATTTCTTCGACCATCCATGGAAAGTCTGTTAGCACTGGCTCGCAGGATGGCATGCTTCTCTTCATGTGTATCTGGGTTGCTGCCAGTATTCCGGATACCAAAGTCACCGTTTTCAATTAGTGCCTTTCTGGCAACAGATTCATCATACGATTTTGATCTGTTCATTCCTCCTTTCGAAACAAAATCTTTTAGTGCTTGATCTACAGAATCAGTCTCAACATTGCTTTTTGCACGCATGTTATCACTTTCACTTGATTTTTGTGCTGCACTATCTTTGCCGCCAAATCGATCCGCTCTAAACTTTCGTCTGCCAGCCATTTTTGCAGCTTTGCTGAGTTCTTTTTCAGTATTTTTGCATTTTTCATTCTCCGTTGTCTTAGTGATGCAATCTTCCATGGATTTCCTCCTTAGAGGTACACTGGGTGTATCATTCGTTGTCACATGGTTGACTGTTATGGTTTGTGGAGATTCCCTTGATAAGCCAGAAGGAACATCCTTTAATGCAGCATGTACTTCAGCAATAGATAACTGAGAACGCATTTTTCTGCGATCTCTCTTTGCCTTTAGCACAACTTCATTGTTTGGTGTTGTAGATCGTTCAGTGTTTGTCTGAAGTTCAGGACCACAACTTATTGGTCGAGTAATAGGACGAGACACTCCTACACTGTCTATTTGACGACCGGTCACCTCAATTGATTTCAGAACTTTATCAATGTCAGTGCCCATTTCTGCACTAATTTTGTGTCTAACAGAATAAGACACTTTAGTGTCCGAACCATTACAATCATCCACTGATCTGGATGGTTTTTTATCACTGGTTTCCTTTTCTTCCATTTGTTTGAGCACGTTTGCAGGATCTAAACCACTGAATCTATATGCAAGTCTTTCTCTACCTCGTTCAATAACAGAATTTGTTGTTATACTATCACATTGTTGAACAGCTGTATTCAGTTTGTTTTTCTCATCTATTGTTTCTAATGGTCTAGGTGACTCAGAACCAGCGATAGAAGATCTCCATCTTGTGGAATTCCTTGTTAAATCACTTACATCATCAGAAGGTCTGACAGGCGTTTCTGGAAGCTTACGACCTGTTGATTCGCTGTCAGGAGAAGACCTATCAGTTCTACCATACAGTCTTCTCTTAATTCTTTCTATCACTTCATCGTCTGATGTTCTAGAGACAGGAGTGTCAGTTTCATCTTTGCCTACATCTCGCAATGCTCGGTAGACAGATGGTTTGTCCAGTAAACTACGTGTTCGACGTATAGCCCGGGATCCATGAGAGTCATCACTCAGTCTATCAGCTGAACTTAGTCTCTTTGATTCAACGTCCTTAAGTCTGGAGGTTCCACCACTAGATACTTCAGAACCAGCCACGTTCTTCGTTTCGACACTCAGCGGATTTGGTGAGAGAGCCCTCTCTCTACCAACCATGGAATCTAACACACTTTTTCTCTCCTTTCTCTTTCTCCGAAGACTTCCATATCTTTCGAAGGACATTTCTGGTTTCTTTACATCACCGTCCCCATTGGTTATGAGGAACTCTATCAGAGATTGGTCATCTTCTGTTGCATAACTCTTGCGAGATCTTTTCTGAAGTAGATCAGAGGAAACTGAATCTTCCAGGCTGCTACAAGTGCTTTCACTATCAGTGTTGTCATGCACGTCACCATTTTCGGACCTTCTCATACTTCTTCTCATGCTTCTGCGACCAAAGCCACCACGGACGAAACCAGGACTGTCTCGACCGTTGTGCTCTGGAGTCACAACTTCTCCTTTGCCAGTTGATACTCCACTAACAACGTCAAGGTTGATCTTTTGAACTTTTGAGACAGAAAACGAGCCTTCGGTGAATTTTCTGTTTGTGAAACCAGATCTAACATCTGCCAGAAGAATATCAACAATGGAACCATCTTCCTCACCAGGTGCGCGGTCCATAGCCTGATCCTGTGGCTCTTTGAGATCTTCTGAAAAAGAATTTAAAAAATAATTAACATGGAATCAAAACTGTATAAAAAATCTACCAAAATTAGTGTTTATTTTTATAATTTACTAGTGTGAACAGTCAGTATTTGGTATACAAACAGTATAAAAATTATTCGATGGTTGTTTAATTTTTTTTACTAGTATTTTCATTAGTAATTCCCATTACACTCAGCAGAAACCTAACACTGCAGGCATACAGTATATGTTATGGATTTGAATATCAGGGGCGTAAATCCTGGGGGGGGAGGCCTGAGAGCACATCCCCCACTTTTTGGAGAGGGGTTATGCCTATATAATTTTCCTCCACGTTTTGCTTCGAAAAATTTAAATAAAATGCCTAAATAATAGTCTTTACCAGTATTTCTGTTTATTGTATCAATGTAACACTTAACACAATATACTGAAGTACACACTGGGTCTATAATGGCGTTATTCCTGAGGCTGGAGAGACACATGCCCAACTTTTTGGACAGGGGGATGCTCCGTCCCCCAACTTCCAGAAAGCGATTTTCGCCCTAGTGAATATATATTAGAGGTTGATGCAGAATAAAACGTTAACATCACTGACACATCGTATGAAACGTGCAAAGACTGAACTAATTTTAGAGCTGAATTTAAATGTTTACTTAAGAGTTAGGTGCAACATAGTATTTTTAATTAGCTATGAAATAAAACAAATACTTACGTGAGGATTTTTTGTTGTTTTCATCCTCTCGCAACTTGCGTCTTGCTTCAGCTTTCTGCTCTTGAATTTTACGAGCCTTATTTTCCTGAAAATACATGAATTATACATCTTCTTATTCAAATGAAAATAATGATTCATATCAAATTAACATCAATCTTATTGATTACATTATTTGCTTTAACTTAAGTGTATGGTCGATTCCACGTTACGTGTGTCATACTCATGTTTTCTAACACAGTAATGTTAAACAATTGTAACATGTTAATCTTACATTGAAGTTATTCAAAGTAATGTAGGAACTCTGGCAAATTTCAAATAGTTTCTTAGAAATTCAGATTTTAATATGTTAAAGGCATTACATATTTGTGGATTGGGTCTTTCTAAATATTTTTAATTCTAATTTAAGAAAAAATCTTTCATGTCGTTGATATACTACATATACCATGTTTGGATATTATTTATGATCAGATGTATTTGAAGGTGAACATATACTTTTTCTACGGATTTAATGATTCTAAATTCAGTAAAAAAACTATTTGTTTTTTTTAATGCCATCCAAAACCCATAATAACTCTATATTATAACATTGGTCAGTTATGGATAATTTTAAATTTAACCTCATCTAACAACTTTTTTTATTTTTTATATACGTTTCCATATTTATAATCACAATAACCACACGGAGAATACGTACCTCTATCGCTTTCTGGAACCGGTCACAGAATGTTTGTAGAGTTTTAAAACATTCGTCTAGTTTAAATGTTTTAGGATCTTCACAGAAGAATTCTGCCAATTCCAGACGCAAAGTTTCAATGTCTTTGAGATCTTCATCTAGATCCACCACCTCCTCATTAGCTTCCTGTAACATAATAAAATACGTTTGTAAAGTTTGTTTTATTTAACGACACCTCTAGAACACATTGATTTATATCTTATCATCGGCTATTGGACGTCAATCATATGGT
>JAULBS010159036.1:0-11702 GCA_032355785.1 Symmetromphalus regularis | reverse complement strand
TATTTTTTCCAGTAAACAGCAGAACATAAATTGATTACGCTTAAAGGCACCATTAGAGCACATTTATTTATTAATCATCGGCTATTTGATATAAAACATTTGCGTGTTTTGACACGTAGTCAAGTTTGAGCCAGCCTCCAACGTGTTTTGAACCACTGTCATCAGCTTGAGAGTCCGACGTTCTACCGCTGACCCATCGAGGTTGACAAGTTTAATAAATAAATACACATAAAAATGTTCATCGATGGATCTTTTATATCCACCTTTCACATAGGTAGGATAATATACCACAAGTTTTGAAATACAGTTCGTGGCTTACTAGCTGGAACGAAAACTAGACTAATGGTTCCACTGAAAGACGTCAATCTGGCGACCACAAACTATTTTAAACTTGCGCTCAACCGCTGACTTACGCACCACCTCTCGACAGAAGGTTGGTTGTATTTATTTTCGTGCTTATATCCAGTTAAGATTCAAGCACGCTGTCCTAGGCACACATATCTTCTTCCTGTGATGTCTGTCCAGTACAGAGGTTAGTGTTAGTAGGAGTCACGAAACCCACTGTACACAAGTGGTCTATAATGGTGGGGGAGGGGCAGCGGGATGGTCCGTCCCACCCACTTTTTGGACAAGGGTGTGTTTCTCCCCCCCCCACACTTTCAGGAACGGATTTTCGCCCTTGCTCAAAACATTCAAATTGTTTCTCAAATCTTGACACAATGCCTTTAATATCAAATCAGCTCTGCCTGGTTGTATTTATTTTCGTACTTATATCCAATTGTAGGCACACAACTCATCCTCCGGTAATGTTTGTCCAGGACAGAGGTAAGTGTTAGCAGAAGAGACGAAACCCGCTGCCGCCACACTAAAGCGGCTATACTTATAGATAAGCAGCAAGAGATATTTTATATGCACTATCCCACAGACAAGAAAGCACATACCACAGCCTTTGATAAACCAGTTGTGGACGACTGGTCGGTGTAAGTGGTATACACCTACCCACTGATCCTTGCGGAGCATTCACTTTGGGTTAGAGCCAATAATGAGATTAAAAATACCATGCCTCCACCGAGATTCGATCTCATTATCTATCAGCAACGAGGCCGATAGCTTAACCACTGCGCACTGGGGCTGGTCACCAGAAGAAATGGGCTTTGTTTCTTTAACTGACAGTGAAAACAGTTGACCAGGCACGCCATAAAAAGGCGCTAATTTGGTCAGCAGTTTGGATTATTACGCAGAGGAACAATAAATACATTTCTTCATTACAAATAGTTTGTCTACTTGAAACTAATTACTGCTAGTCATTGTGTCACTGGTTGCTAATGAACTGAAATAAATGGGTCTTTAATGAAATCGTATTACATTGTTAATCATTGGTTGTTTGATTATATGTAGTTTTAAGTAATTCCTTATTTCATACCATTTCTTTGTTAGTTTAAAACAAAAAATGTTAGTTAAAAATATTAGTTTAAATTTAGTTTTTACTAATTAGTCTTAAATAATGTTTCAATAACAAAATTGATTATATAATTTATTGTATTTCTCGCAGTA
The DNA here is from genome assembly GCA_032355785.1 of Symmetromphalus regularis. Classification (NCBI taxonomy): domain Eukaryota; kingdom Metazoa; phylum Mollusca; class Gastropoda; order Neomphalida; family Neomphalidae; genus Symmetromphalus; species Symmetromphalus regularis. Next base: position 10,148 of record JAULBS010159036.1, on the reverse strand, counting down.
AAATAGTAAATTCTTTAATTTTATGTGATATATAGCTTCTATATATCAGTTTTTCTTCATGTGCATGACTATAATATGACACCCGATTGTTTTTGTTGCTACAGGTCATTAAATAAATAAGCAATCAATCTATGTTTACAAGGCCCGCGGCATGCTTTCGAAAGTGTGTATGTGAGGAGGGGGGGGGGGGGTGACCGAAGGGCAGCAGCGTTCCTGCAGCAACCCCGTCATTCTTCGAAAACTATCCGGGTTTCGGCCACTTTATTTTGTCATCGATCCTGAAAATATTGTTATTTAACAAACAAAAAAAATCTTTAATGATTTTTAAAATTGGTTTTCCCCTTAAAAGTAGAGTGAGGCATACCCTCCCCCTCCCCCATATACTCCGCGGTGCCTAGTTCCTAGTTCATGCTACTAATATATCACATAAGTCATTTTATACTGGTTGCCTGCGTTGTATCAGGGGAGATAATTTGTATACTTTATCTGCTATATGTAAATGATTATTTCCCTTAGATTTAAATCTGCGTTAAAAGACGCGTCCAGTTACTTGACGCTTTGGTCCGTATCTTAGATCTTAACGCTGTCATTTATTACAAAAAATTTTTGTCTGTTAGAAAAGCATTATCATTTTTATAGGATTTTAAAAACATTCTTGAATAATTTATTTTATACTTACATTGAACCATTATTTATTTTTTTAACTTATGTAGCCTAATTGTATATAATATTTTATATGTGTGAGTGTTTTTGGATTATTCCACATTAAATAGGGAAATACCTTTTTCAACAAGAATTATAACAAACACTTGAAAAATATGATAATATATATCCAATATTGAGTATACTATTATTTCACTATAGTGCAATTTTTTGTTTAAATCTATTTAGATGTATTATATATAAATATGTTTATGTAATCATATCATTTTAAAAAATCAAGTCTCGAGAATTATACTGCTACCCCATTTGTATACATATCATTGGATGCTGTAACACGTTTTAGAAATAACTTATTATAGCAAGTACGGATTCAGAACTTCAGGAAAGTGGAACGCAATTCTGATTTATGCAATAAATAGTGGTTTGGGAAGAACAGTCCGATTATGCGAAAAAAGAAACAGTATGTAAAAAATAGCAAACTGCGAAAAATAGTGGAAGGGGCGCATCGACGTGTCTCTCCTTGGACCCGCGCCTGTGTAATATTAACATAAAGAACAACTTACAATCGTACACAAATAATACAAAAATATAATAATTTTTAAAAGCAACATACACATTTGATCACTTTCGAGAAATTGACATGCATTAATTTCACGCGGTTATCACGGCACTTTACTTTTAACGAGCGGTTTCGTGGCTATATCCCCTTCTCGTGTACGAGCAAGTTGGATCTTTGCCCATTCTGGCTCGTGGCTACTTGCCAATCAGCGGCCAGTAAATTGACAGGTATTAGCATATGAGGTCGCTCAGAGTCCTCCGACCAATGAGAACGCCGCTTTCTTGCCACGTGACGCGTATTACACCTCGCCCGGGGTTCTGATCCATATATAGTACACAAGACATTTAAACCGCATCAGATACTCGTGTTTGTGTTTAGGCAAAACGTTGTGAATTCAGTTGTAAACCTGGTAGTACAAGAATTAAACGTAGCCATGCCGGAGAAGCCGTCGGTGCGACGTTGTCTGTTTGGAAGACCAGATCACGATCTTCTTAAAAAGGAGTTAGAAAAAGCCTTACGGGAGGTTGATGATGGTAGAGGGGAAAAAAAATGGAATTTTGATTTCGATATAGGAAGACCGATAGACGGACGGTACAAATGGACCAAAGTGTCGGAAGACAGTTACGTTCCGGAATTTTACCGAAAGGGTTATTCAACAAGAGCGAGAACGTTTTGTGGATTAAGGAGTAATGAATTTCTACCAGCTGTTTCTCAAACTACGCAATTGGATAAATCTTCTCAAACGAGTCATGGGAATACTTCCACGGATGTAAGAACACATACTGAAACAGATAGTAGTGAGATTGTTCTTGTTCATTCTGAAGGACACGTATGTAGTACGACGAGTGGTAATAGTACTACGTCGAGTGATAGCAGTCCTGTGCAATCTACAATAACCGGTAAGTAGTGCGTGACTTGTGTGTAAAATTTTCCGCTGAAATCGACGATATGTCCATTTCATGTAGGCTAGCTAATTTCATTATCACATTCTGAAATTGATTTGTTTAGACCCAACGTTTTTTTTTACGGCATAACCTGTACAACATCTGTTTAAATTTTAAATGCTCTATTTTGTTTATAAATAACAAAAATCGAGAGTTAATGTATGTATATGTGATCAGTAGTAAACATTTATCAGCTGGTTTGTGTGTAAATCGCTTGGCTTTGTTTATTTCGGTTTGTTATGTTGCGAACCACGCTGTAAACAATGTGCCTAGATTGGCGGGTATTTAAACCGTGAATGCACATGATCAAGCTTGCACACCTTTGTTTGAATCTGGCGACACTACCTCTGATTGGCACGCTACATTTTCATGTCAAGACTTGTCCCCTGTACGTCGTTTCGCGTCTTGAATCTTTGCCAACATACGGCGCCGTTTTTCATTGAGTTCGCCTGCATGTCCATTCACGACGCGGAAATGGACAAGTTTTCCTGCATTGCAATATAATTAACAGTGGAAAAGTTACTTTGTTGTTGTTTACTATACGTAGTAACAGGGGCAATAGATGCTGTTCAAAAGGGCAACGCCCACTTTCCCTAACCTCTCGGGAGAATTTACCGCTTGTTGATTTCCCATCATTAAATCGATCTCGCGGCACAAAGAGAAATATGCATCACCACCGAGTGCTAGTTTTCAAATGTAAATCAATTTTTACCACCACTCTTATTATACGTGTATTGTGATTTGTTTAGTACTCAGACTAATTTTTTTTAATTTTTTTTTTTACAGATTTTATGAAACCCAGAAAAAGGAAAAGAGAGTCCCGAATAGAACGCAACATAAAGTCTCCAAGGATATAGCGTCAGGCTATATATATTTATTTATTCGGGTATGTATTGAAACAACTGCCAACTATGTTTACTTTTTGATGATCTTGCCCAATCATGCAATAAATGTTATTAGTTATTCAAATTATGAAAATTGTTAAAACAGGGATAATTATTATTATAATCTTGTTTGGTGGTGTTTATAGTGAATGGTGTTCAGAATGAAAAACAACAAAGCACGACATTCATCTGCAAATGATGTTAAAACGTGTAAATGGCTATTTCTGAAATAACTGAACTCAAAGTAACAGATGCTCCTTTTTTTTTCCATATTGATCTAGAAAAATTAGTTTCAATGTAAGTAGTAATTAAAAAAATATATATAATGATTTGATTCATTGTAACAACAAACCTTAAACTTGATTGATTTTTTGATGAATCATTATCAGTTAAGTTGGGACCGAAGGCGACCGTTGTAATTGATTTAAAATGTTATTTAGTTGTGTTTTCTCTGTTGCATAGCGATTTAGACCTCCAAGGTAGAGGCGAATGTCGGTTCGATTGTGCGCCTATTAGTGCCAAAGCGTCGTTACATGTCTTGAAACGTTTTTTTCTTTTTATGGTTACTTTACACAGAAAAGAAATGATACAAGCTAGATTTACGAGTGTCGCCCTTTTTAGATTTTTTTTTTATCACATGCAATCATAATATCTTTAGCTCTGTCAACAGTACGGACAACGCTATATATAAAGTTGTATATGGACTTTGTTCATCTCTCGCGTGGCGTGTTTTGTTGTCGAAACGAACATTATGGGCCTAGCAAAAAAAAAAAAAAAAGTAGCTTGCGTTGCCAACGCGTTAGCTTTACATCCGTTGACGTTTGTCAGTTTCAAGTGTAATTAAATTTAAGTAAATTAAATATAATCTGAATAATGTTAAACAAATCCGTATATCTTTTTTTTAATTTTGTTTGAATACGTTATCTTAAAAAAAATACTGCTGCAAGTTATTTTTCACGTGCAAAACTGAAGAAAAAACACGTGCAAAATATTGCGGAGATAAGATATATATTGATGAAACATCTCAAACTTTAAAACAGAAAGGTAGTGCTTTAATTCTGAAATCATCCCGTAAATAAAATCTTTATCTCTCTCCTGTCGGTTTAAATGCCCTAACACATGGTAGCACGTGTTAATTTTTTCTAACGCCATCGCATATGCCGCGCAGAACAGAAACGCACGTTTTATTTAGATTAGCAAGTAGCAATAGATTCGCATTTATTTCACAGTGTGTCTGTTTCATTTTACCTACTTGAGTTCATCGTGCAATAACGCGTCCATTTCAGGTAGGCTAGCGCAGGTCGCGGTTCCTCCAGGGGAACAACTGTCTCATATCCAGGCAGGGGGTCATTTCGCCTGTCAGGATGTCATTTATTAATTGCATGGATGTCAGATTACCATGTTCGCCGACACTTTATTGTTTTGGCTTTTGTATTTCACTATTTTAGATAGAACGTAGTCATTGTTTATTTGTTTTAGTAAATTTTACGTAGACACGATTTTAGCGGTTTTTGTAATGTGCTTTGCAACGCAATCGACAAGAATCGTAGAACGTTGTTAAAAAAAAAAATTGCGCGTGACCTAGGGATTCTTCAGGGTTAAAAACACTACTAACTTTTTTAGGGGGTTATCAACTGGTTGGATTATATTTATTACTATTTTAGAAACTATTTTTAACAAATTTCTTTCCGATTAAAATGGACTAAAACTAAATGTACTATAGTTACAACTTTTAAACGTTTTGCGTTTATAGTAAACGGCATGGGAACTGGTCCCTTGAAATTTACAACTAATTTGCATAAAGCTTGACCCAGGAGGATGCAGCAATAACTTCGGCGGTGGATGCGCTGCGTAGCACGGTCACGTGACCAACGCCACTGCCTTAGGGCCTCGCGTCTGATTGGCCGATGCTTTTAGGGAGGTTGTCGGTCAAAGTTGAAAGGTTGTGTTTTCGAGATGAAGAGACGCATGTGTGACCTGGTTAGGTTAGGGCCCTACGCTCTGCGTACGCTGGCGTTTTCTTGAGAAGATGAGTCATGGATAAAAAGTCGATGACACGACTCGCTTTACGTTTGAACAAACGGCGCGCTCGGATCCTTTAATGAAAAGTTAGGACCCCTAGTCACGCACGCCGTATTGCCACATGCTTTCTGCTGCCATTTTCCTTACAAATAATGCAATTATAAACTCCCATAAGGCACTAATGACCTTGAATTTGCTGTTGACAGTAATTTGGTCCCGTTTAACTGACAGGTTCATGAATATCTTTATAAAAAAAATTAAATTGCTTAGCTGATTTTAAAGTGTTTTCTTTAAAAATAATTTGGTGGTTGTGTATGTATTTATATTTAATAATATGCATGTAACAAATAAAATTAATTACCCCCAACCATAACCTCAAAAAATAAAAAGACAACTTTACAACCCTCCCCCAAAACCTTTATTGTAGTAATCTCAATTTTAATATGGTTACCATGACAAATAAGCAGTTAATTAATTACACCCACATCCAAAAAATAAAAAGAACTAATAACCCCCACCCCACAAAAAAAAACACCTTTAAAATTGTAATAATCTCAATTTTAATATGGTTACCATAACTATGAAGCAGTTTCTGACATGTTTCTTGTTCATAAAGGAATATTGGACCTTTTTATTTATTGTGGCTTATTTTTATCTTTTCAGGAAGAGTGCTAAGCAAAAAGGATTTAACTGGATTTAAATCTCACCAGAAGATTCACTGTGCATAGGAACCGTGTCGGGCAAACTGCAATAATGTGGAGTAACTAGTCAAGAAGCAAAACGTGCAGTCATTCCAAGTTGCAGAGCAGTTGTGCACAGATCCAATTAAACTTGAAATGGATGTACCATTTGAAGACATCAACAAATGTCTTAGAGAAATTGAGTCTTCTAGGGAAATTGACAAATTTGATGAAAACTGGAACCAGGCAGTCCGAAGAGTTTCACATGCTCTGATCTCATTAGCCATTTGGTGACAGTTTTGTGGTCATCATGTCAGTTGCATCTATTGTTGACCAATAGAAATGCACATAACAAATCCAGCAGATCTTGCAAATACGTTGTGATATGAACTTTCTTGCTCTCACGTAGTGCATCAAGAAAATGAAGTAATAGACGAAATTAATATATTTTGACTTTGAAATAAACGACTTGGGATTGTGTACACACATTTTTCACTATATCCCTTGTCATGTTATTATTTGATCTCTCGATATGTCTTGATTGTGTTTTTTTTTTAACATGTCAGGTTGTTCTGGAACATTATGTGAACGAGCATTATTTCTGCATCATTCGCATTTCACCTTAATGAACTGCTATTTTATAATTCAAACTTGAATTGCTACAATAACTTTCATCTGAAAAGCACAAAAGTGTTGCAATACCAGTTTGTAATCTAAGGTAATTCTATGCATCATTTTAAAATTTTGCCACAAAATATTTGGTACTTTAAAATGGTAGATACACATTCTTTAGCAGTGGCGGAATCCAGATAAAATCCTTTTGGGAGGGGGGGGGGGGGGAGGAGGGGCAATAATATGTTTGATTCTTTAATGCTAAAAAATAATAATTTTTAAAAAGTTATTTATATTTCAAAATATTGGAGGGTCTGAGACCCCTTAGATCCGCCACTGTATATTATTCACACTGTTATATTGTTAATTTACTAATCTTCATTTCTTGCCAATCGACACCTTGTTGAATATTCATTACATTTAAGAAATGTCTTCCAATTTGATACTAAGTAGGATTATAAGATCTATTTCTTTTCTTCCACATACTTGATTATTGATAAAATTCAATATCTGTATATTATCCAGCATTACTAACTCAAACATCAAGACAAGTTTGAAAAAAAAGTATTTATTGTAATTTATTTAAATTATGAATATGGCTATTTATTCATTCCCAATACTACTACAAATGTATTTATTTATTTATTCAAAATAAATCTATGGAGAAAAATCATTTGCATTACAACAGCGTGTATATTTAACATGCTGTGGTATATCCTTTTGCATGTTTCATTTCTCTGAAATATACATTTTTCTGAAATTGATTTTTAAAGGAATTTAATTAAGACCACAGACAAAATCTAAATTTTGATGATTTTTTTTCCTAAATGTAGGTCTATTCATTGTTTATTTCACAAATTAACATGAATCATTTTTATTTCAAATCTTTGCTTTCTGGTCCTAACTTTAACTCTTTAGTCCATTTTGAAACATGTGGTGTAATAGATTGAATACGTGATCCAATGAATCTGTCAAAACATTCTCTCATCATTATTAATTTAATTTTAATTTTTTTTTTTCTAAACTTGATTGACTTTCACAATCAAAAGCATCATAATTTATCAAGTGTAAGGAACTAATCTTTCCGTTTTGTGTTAATTTCAACCCAAAGATCGTACCTAACAAAATTTACTAAAAAACTTTGTATATTGCTCGAAATTAATCTTGCTGCAATTTACATGACATTTGACATTGCAGTTTATTATGACCACTTCTATATTCACATCGTATAACCATAATGTCATCATTATTCATCTCATTTTGCTATAAAATTTCTCAACGGATCGTGTCTTTATCATTTAATATTTAATTCTTGTCAGATTTTTGGATCATGTATGCAGTCATAGTACACTGGAAGGGCAGTGCAATTGTTTGCCTAGGATAGACTAGGCCAAAAATGTTGATCTCCCAAATGTCACAGTTACCAGCTGTTTGGGCTGGCATGTTGTACATATATATAAATATATTATATATAAATGTTTTGTATGTTACCATATATGGGACATTTTTGCCTATGAGGGCAAATATCTTTGTTACACATATATATATGAAGAAAAAAGTGCATAATGAACAAATAAACAAATAAGTAACAATTACGTGCTTCCTTATTTTTTTTAATAGCTAAATTTATAACCTGTAGAACAATCCATCTAACCACTAACACCTGTAAGATGATTGTAACACTTAAGTTCGGAATTCAGAGTTAAATTACATATAAATCTGCCATACATTTAAGTCAGCTGATGCAGACAGGGCCGGCGCAGCCAGTAGGCAAGAGGACTTTTGTCCCCCCCCCTCCCAAACTGCGGCTTTTTTACTCATATTTTCCGAGTGGAATGACATGAAAATTAACCATTTTCCCGTCCTATTCACATTTGGACCCCCACCCTTTCAGAAATCCTGAATCCGTGCCTGCTTCTGTACGGTTGCATTCTCGTGTATGCATTGATAACAAACGTGACTTCGTGCACCACCTCCATCCCAGTATGTGTTTGGGGTATTGTCAACCGGTCGGTCGTCGGATCGATCCTTCTCAGTGGACCCATGTGCAGTTTTGGCTATTTTCCGATCCAACCAGTCGTCCACAACTGGTTCATCAAAGGCCGTGGTATGTGCTGTCCTGTCTGTGGGACGATGGATATAAAAGACCCCGGGTTTCATCTTAATACATATGTCAGAATGACCATATGATTGACTTCCAATTGCCGATGATAAGATAAAACTCAATGTGCTTTAGAGGCGTCGTTAAATAAAACAAAATTAACTTCTTTTTTTTTAAACAACATTCCTTTCCTTTCCATTTCTTAATCTGAACACGGCGGCGTAAAGAAAAGTAGTGCTGCTATGTGTGTGTGTAACCTGAACACAGCTGCGTAAAGAAAGTAGTGCTCTACATGTGTAACCCGAACGCACCGCCGTTCACTATTTGCCGCAGATGCATCAGAATTGTGAACACGTGGTATTCTGTTACCGCAATCAGCTGACGCTGGCTGCACACGACATAACCTACATTGACATCGGTGCAGTGGTAATATAAACAAACATGGAGCCTCAAGGTCTTATGTAAATTGCTGGCGTAAACAGGCGAGGTAGAATTGTGTCAAATAACAAGAAGTAATCTTTAGTATAACGTGTTTTTCAGATCTGGAATGGATGCTGGCTTATACGGTTATTTCTCAAATTTCCCAGATGGTCATAAATTGGCGCTTTAAGGCTGATCTGAGGCCACGTTAACTAGTAATTGAGTTCTACCTGTGCTTTCGATTCCTTTACATAACCAACACCTGAAATTGCCAGCGACTATCGGCAATGCCGTGGAGATTAAAACAGAATTTTTCATTCTCTGCGGCACTTTTTTTGCCTCGAATTAAAAAACTTCATTTCAAGGTGTATTTTTTTTTAGCAAACTCAGAGTTGGAAACGTGTGAACGCTAAAATTGCTATAGAAGTGCCATGGACACTATTTATCTACAGCATTTATTTTGCCGTGGACATTTTCTTAATTGCTGGGTTTCATAACCATACCGTGTTACAACACCAGTTTTTTTCTTTCTTTTTAAAATGTATTTTCATTGTTATAAATAATCAGACTCAGTATTTTGGTCAATGGTGCTGCAGGGGCCCATCCCCTTACATTTTGCGAGATAAATTAAAAATATATATATATATACGTTAAAGAATCCTCGGATTCTTTAGTAACCCACCCCAAGTGGGTTTCCGGATCCGCCAGTGTGCTGGTCTATTTTAGATTAGAGGTGACGCTAACAGGATATGACTGACGAAACCCACTGCCACCATTTTAAACTCGGTTTCATACTTATATAAAATTTAAGCAGGCTGTCATGGTTATACGTCTCTGGTGCGTGAAATACCTGTAACATTTTAAATATTGGGAGGGGGCACGACTTAATAGGGGCGCCATCAGTGACATGTTTATATATTTTAGGTCACTTATTGTCGCAAAAAAGAGCGCCGCAGATTATTGGGGATGGGCGGGCAAACGCCCCACCCCCGGCTGCGCTGGCCCTGAACTTGGATAGAAGTTAGCCTTATGTTCTTCTGTTTATTTTTTTTATTTAAAAAATAAGTACATGAAATCCAGTTTTAAGTAAGCTGCCTGGGGGATACATCTGGTACGTGAAATACCTGGATTGACTGCCAAAGGACAGACGTCAAACCCATTACTGTCTTCTTCCATGGCCTCCGTGGCGCAGTGGTTAAGCTATCGGACTCGAGGCTGGTAGGTACTGAGATCAAATCTCAGTATCGGCTCCAACCCAGAGTG
>JAULBS010159025.1:0-11702 GCA_032355785.1 Symmetromphalus regularis | reverse complement strand
TGTATACTTGCCTCCTTTAATCTACGGCATAATGTCTACATGTTCCTCTCTAACCGCACCGGGTAGATGTGCTGAAAAATAAAATATATTTATTTACGTAAAATAGTTCCGTCTCCAAGCAGACCGCCTCAGAGGACCAGTGGTAGGAGATTAGACTCTCAAGGTGGTGACTGTGGTTCTAAACTCGTCAGAGGCTGACTCACACTTAATTATGTTCAGAATTTCCAAATGTTTGATATCCAATTGTCAGTGATTTATACAGAGATTTCATAACTAGATCCTGTTGAATACCGATTATATTACAATGAGTGTGTTTGCAATCGTACAACATCAGTGAATGCGAGTAATTGACTATTTAAAATACACTCACTCACACACACACACACACACACACACACACACACACACACACACACACACACACACACAACACACACACAACCACACTCATATAACAGACACACAACCACACTCACACACACAATCACACTCATTCAACAGGCACACACATACACACACACTCTCATACACACATACAGACACACACACACGCAACACAGACAGACAGACACACGCAACACACACACAGACAGACACACACACGCAACACACACACACACGGACAGACACACACACACACACGCACAGACAGACACACACACACACACACACAGACAGACACACACACACAAGAAACACACACACACAGACAGACACACACACACACGCAACACACACACATACAGACACACACACACACGCACACACACACACGCAACACACACACACACAGAGACAGACACACACACACACACACACACATATAGACACACACACGCACAGACAAACACACACACGCACACACACAGACAGACACACACGTAACACACACACATCAAAAAGTAAAGCTAACAGTAGCCCTAGACGAGGAAGAACATGGAAGAAATAGTTTTGTTGTAATGTGATTGATGGTTGTCAAGACTGTGTTCTTAATAACTACACTGTATTTCAATGACGAGAGATGTGTACTTTATCATCATTGTATAAGCCGTAGTGTCAATTTCTACACGTGGAAATCACATCAAATTACTCTGAAATCCACTGAAATAGGTTTTCTTCGGTCGTTTATGCAGAATGACAATGATTACATTTACAACGCAACAATTGGAGCTTGTCAACAGGGTTCATTATCTTTAGAATGTACTGCCCCCAGGCAGATTAAATCTGTGATAAAATAACAATAGGCTACAGAAATGAATAAAATTGGTACAGCTATTGGTGCTTCTATATGTTAAAACCCTCATTAGCTGATGTTTAAATGTTTTGTGCTAGTGTTTACCTAAAATATTCTCATTAAAATTTAACCATCTATTTATTATTTTCCTGAAATATATTGGTCTCAGTTCATAATGCGAAGTTGGACATAAAATTCAGGGTAACTTAGAAAATTATTATATGGGTGAGATCCCTGTAGTAACGAGCTCGACTGATTTAAAGATGTTAGCAGTGACACATCAACGTGCGTTTTTTTCTCTTGGTTGGTTGGTTGTATTTGGGCATTTTGATTTTCACGGGTGTGACCATCAGAGAGGTTTTATAGAATATACAATGAAAACTTTACAAAGTGGCTTTGGTTTCAAGGTGTGTTTAGAAACACTGACACCCAAATTATGAAGTACAGTCACCATTATATTTGAAAGAGAACTAGTATAGTGACTAGCCAGAGTTTTACCCCTGTAACGGGTGTGACCTTAACTGTCACACCCGTTACAGGAGTAAAACATTGGCTGATGAATATAAGAGGCTTCTGATAAATATAATAATGACTGTACTTCATAATTTGAGTGTCAGTGTTTCTAATCACATCATGAAACTAAAGCTGCCATGTGAGGTTTTTATGGTATATTCTATAAAACCTCTTATGGTCACACCCGTGACAGGAGAAATTGCCCATATAGCTATATGTATAGCTAACTGTTTTATCTTGTACGCGTTAAATTGTTCATAGTAATGGTAGGGGTATTCTGTGTGTTTTCGGGTGTTGGTTGTGAATTTTTAGTTGGGGTATTGGGAGGATCTTTATTTATTTCCTTGTTTTGTGTTGTAGAGTACATTTATAGGTTGCATCATACCAAATCATGTGATTCTCAGATCAGAGTTCGAGGTGCACCGAGAAATCTATCCGAAATTAATGAAACCTCAGCTGTGATTGGTAGATATATGAAGCAGTGGGTATTTGTGTACATGTAAATACTATGGCATATAACCTGTAATTTGATCATCTTTTTTTTTTAGTAGAAACATTATTACATCAGTGACAGTAGGTACTTTTTGATACATTAGGTGGTAAAAATATTGCAAATGGCATTTTGTGCGGATCTGAGTGTGTCGAATGTAAAAACCCTGCAAGTTGTTAAAATTCTATGTGACAGTGTGTTTTCTTTGAGTCGAAATTAATGTCAGGCGTCACACTTTATGTGTGTATACTGGCCCAGTGGTTGGAAATGTTGCTTCTAATATTTTATATTAAGAAATGTCACTAATGTCATCAATGGGATTTTATTTGGTCCAATAATACTTATATGTAGTTTCTCTCTCACCCTATATCTCAGTATGTGTCTGATAGATGTCTGTTAGTCTTAGCTCCCCTATTCTTCTCCCTTTGATCTTACGATATAATAAAAAAATTCTCCTCACTTTTGTAGTAATAACTACAATAACGATATAATTAACTACAAAAATTATATAATTATATATACTGTACTTTGTTTTCTTCATGATTCTTTTACCACCACCCACCGTTTCATTTCAGAACTGAAGAAAGAAATATACTGAAACACTATGAAAACGCAACATTTTTTCTTTACTTTATATTAGGTGAAGCGGTTTTTTTTTCAAAATACAAATCACATAAATTATATACTGAGACACTTTTAAAACGCAAAACACTATATGAAGAAAAGAAAACTGACGTTTTCATATTGTTTCGGTATATAATAATAATGATCGGGAGTTATTCTTGGTGAATCGGAACGAAATATCGGTCGAGTTTAGAAGAAGTTATTTATTGAACACACGTAAGCCCAAACAATAATGTTTTTATTTCCAAAATGAGTGGGTATATATGAATTGAATGGCGACCTAAACATGGGGCGCATTTTCAAATGACGTGTGTAACTCGCCTACCTTTTCAACAGACAGTAATGTTAAACGAAGCAAAAAGGCCACATTCTATGTGCTCGCACTACCAACTGCTCGAGAAATAAAAAATCGAAATGCCTATTGACTTCATTGTTGTCTGGAGCACATGGTGAGACCGATAGGAAACCATCCACTGCGAATAACATCGGATATTGCAAATTCGCAGCCAAACACCATGCCCTCTGTGACAAATATGTGCTTAATAGGGTTTGATGTCCTACCGACAAGTGTTTCCAGTCAGGGTGAATCTCCTCGCAGGTTCCATTAGACTAAATAAAATCCTATGGACACACCCAGTGGCGGATCCAGAAAATCCACTTAGGTGCCTAATATGATTCGGATTCTTTAACGTTAAAAAAATAACAATAATTAAAAAAAATTAAATGTTATTTAAATCGCAAAATTTAGGGGCGGGAGGCTCCTGGGACCCCTAGATCCGTCACTGATATCTTAATAAAGGTAATAGAAGCAATATTTCTAACAACCGAGTCAGTATAAACACATACAGTATGGTACTTACAATTGAATTTAACTCAAAGAAACTACATATAATTTTAACGGCTTTCAACATATAATTTACAACGTCATCCCTCTGATCCGCAGAGAACGTTACTTGCAATTGCTATTTCCATCCCAAGTATCAACACGTACCATGTTACTGGTATAGTAATTATTCTGATAAAAAAAAAACAACGTTGATGAAATGATAGGGTATTTATCATTATTTTTACAAATAACCATTTTCTTATTTATCCACCAATCACAGCTGTAGCTGCATTTACTCCTTATAGATTTGATGCACCTCAAACTCTGTGATGAGTGAGTGCTCCGCAAGTCTCAGTGGGTAGGTGTATACCACTTACACCGACCAGTGGTTCACAAATGTTTATACAAGGCCGTGGTATGTGCTATCCTGTCTGTGAGATGGTGCATATAAAAGATCCCCAGCTGCTTATCGATAAGAGTAGCCGCATTAGTGTGGCGGCAGCAGGTTTCGTATCTCCTACTAACACTAACCTCTGTCCCAGACAGAGAGCACATGAAGCTGAGTTGTGTCCTAGGACAGCGTGCTTGAACCTTAATTGGACATGAGCACGAAAATAAATACAACCAACCAATGACGAGATTTTGTACAATGCAACCTGTAGCGACGTTTTTCCTAACTGCGTCGTTTATATGTGTGGGAACGTTTCTAAATGTCATGGTATTGAGTGCAATGTATAGAATACAGCGTCCCTGTCATGTGCTGATCACCACTGATGCGTCAGGTAATAGTCGTAGAGATAGAAAATTACAGGCATGACCTTGATTACGTGAACTTAAAACTTCTCAAACGCATTCATACACACATTGACGACAGTTTTACATCCCTTATACGTACCATTTAAATACTTAACCATCCGTGAAGATGTATAAAATTGCTGGGTGGTTGGATGGTTGCACATATTTTCGCTCGTATGTCCAATTAAGGTTCAAGTACGCTGTCCTGGGCACACAGCATCCTGTGCTGGATGCATACCTGGCAAGTCTCCCGATTTTGGCGGAAACCTCACGATTTTAAGTTGCTCTCCCGAATTCCCGAATTCAATTTAAGCCCAATCTCCTGCTTTAAGAAAATCTCCCGCTGTATCGTTCGTTTTATTGCAGAGATTACAAAAAAAAGAAGTTTAATGACATAGTATATTAAATGTGCACTCTCATAGTTGCAATATCATATTATTTATATTTTTTATATACATGTATATATAATTATATATGTTAATAATAAACAAAACAATAACTTTTGTTACGTGTTGATGAACGCGCGCGCTAATGACATGAAAACTGATTTTTCGCAGTCTCCCCCATGAGAATTTTCAAAATGTTGACAGGTATGTGGATGTGCAGGACAGAGGTTAGTGTTAGTAGAAGAGACGAAAGCCGCTGCTGCCATTCAGACGTGGCTACTTTTATAGATAAGCAAAAAAAGGATCTTTCATATTAAAGTAAAAAGTAAAGTTTGTTTTATTTAACGACGCTTCTAGAGCACATTTATCTTTTATCTTATCATTGACTATTGGACGTCAATCTTATGGTCATTCTAACATGTTTATTTGGAGGAAACCTGCTGCCTCTACATAGGCTACTCTTTCTTATAAGCAGCAATGGGTCTTTTATAAGCACCGTCCCACAGACAGGAGAGCACATACCACGGCATTTGATGAAGCAGTTGTGGACCATTGGTTGGAACGCAAAATAGCCCAAACTGCAAATGGGTCCACTGAGAAGGATCGATCCGACGATTATCTGATTCACAGGCGGACACTCTACCGTTTGAGCTACATCCTGCTAGGATCTTTTATATGCACTTTCCAACAGACAGCATAGCATATATCACGGCCTTTGAGAAACCAGTTATTAACCCCTGTTGGTGTAAGTGGTATAGACCTTCTCACTGAGCCTTGCGGAACACTCACTAAGATAAAACGCCCGTGCCTCGACTGTGATTTGATCCTAGTACCTACCAGCCACAAGTCCAATAGCTTAAGCACTGCATTACCCGGGCCTACTTCCACTCGGAATGTTTTGAGACAGTTGCATTTGTTAAGCTCTGTATTAAGTTCTCTGATTACCCAAGGATTAATGTGTAATTTCTTATCTACGAAATACATCATTCAAATGCGTTTTTCACGTAACGCGATCTTATTGCAACAAATGTTTTTTTAAATAGTTTTTTTCTTCTGTTTGCCCAACTACTCTTATTACTAACTTGTTTATTCAAAGTTTATTGACTTATCATCATTTATTATCAGATGAAAGCCTTCGTGACGTAATGTGATCCCGCTGTGACATACGTGCACCTCTTGTTTATGCCAATTGATGAGTTTTCTTTCTACTTAACGAGACAATTATCTACTCAAATTGCTCAGTCTTAAAGTGACATTATTACAATCGAGATGATTATTATTTTTATATATAACTGATTTATCTGAGGGATCTCTTGCTGTTTTCGATAAAAGCAGCCATAATGTGAGGAGGCAGCGTGTTTCATCTCTCTTGCAAACACTAACATTTGTCATGGATAGACAGCATAGGAAACTGAGTTTTGTGCCCAGGACAACATACTTGAACGGTACTTGGATATAAGCTCGAAAATAAATACAACCAACCAACCAACCTTCATCAGGAAATGCTTACATGTCGTTTGGAGGGTATATGGGGTGTTAGTGAAAACGTGCACTGTCTGTATGAAGCGGTAAATATTGATTTTCGTGAATGACACTTTATGCTGGAAACTGAGTTTTATGCCCACGACAACGTGGTTGAACCATACTTGGATATAAGCACGAACATATATTTAAGCAACTAACCAAAATGACTAGATAATTAGTACAGGACAAAGGAGGTTTATGCCACGATACGCGAAATAATGGAGAGAAACGCTTCGCTGCACTCACGCAATCTCATTCTTGCATCCTCATTTTCTCCAACTACTGGCCACCCTACCGAGGTGCTATAGACTGTGTAAGATGTTATCCTGTCATATGTCAAATATCATTATTTTCTAAAGAATTTTCTGAGTAGAAAATTTGTTTGTATTGATACAAGTATTTCAAAATTAATTACAGTGCTGATTTATCCCCTCCTCCCCCTCAAAAAGGTTTTGGCTATTGGACTAGAACTGTTTATTATATAGAGCAAAACAAGCGTTCATTTATCACACACACACGCCCGCACGCACACAAACACACACACACGCCCGCACGCACACAAACACACACATACGCCCGCACGCACGCGCACACACACACACACACACACACATACACACACACAGACACACTACATTTTTTTAATTTTGTATTTTTTTTCTTATTATTAAAAAAGTATACTTTACGCTAAAATTGCCTTTTCAGGACATAAAGTGCAGCACAATGCTTTCTTCTACTCCAATTTTTTTTTCCATTTATATTTCAAAGTGCAAATATCTCCTTCGAGACAATTCAATACAGCGAAATTGCATATCTAATTCTGTGACTTTTCGCCAGTATCTGCAACTTCCATTTCCCCCCAACCCCAGAAATGTTTTTGAGATTTGTGGGTCTAGGGTGCGGTGACCGTGAACTATTATTTCCTATGATGTCCTACAGGCCGATTGACATGTAATGCTATAAGCCAACTCTTCAAATAATTACTGTCGTCACGGGTTACTGCTTCGCCGTTCCGCAGTTCACAAAATCACAGCACTTCTTTTGTAGATCTCCGTCCGATTATTGTCCTGCTGCATTTAACATACCAATACGCATTAATGCTTACACCATCTACAGTTTCAAAAAACTATTATTTTCTTTTATCTAGCAGACACAAGACGTACCCGTCAAACATCTCCATCTGTTAAATACTTTAGTCAAAAGCCGATCCGTATGGAGATCTCTAACTATCGCCACAGAATTGTGAAGGATGTTTTCAATGGGTAGGTGTGTAAGGGTGGAATACGTGATGATGTTGTACTTTCCATTCATAAAGATGTACCATTCATAGAGATGGAGCATTCATACAGGAGTACAAATTGACCAGAATGACTGGTAATCAGGTCGTACTTTTCATGTCATGTGCCAAGTGATTATATGGTTCATTTGCGCATCAACAACAACAGGAAAGGGTTAGAATTCCAGCTAGTTTTGACATCATTTCGACATAAATGTAATTTTAAGTAATCGTAATAGTTGGAATAGTTATACTCCAAAAGGAGTGACCCAAATCATTTCATTCAATATTAAGTAAATAATAATAATAATAATGATAATAATGATGATGATGATGATGATAATAATAATAACAATAATACAAAATCAGTGTCTAAAGCTGGTCGTCTGTAAAAAAAAACCCACAACATCAACACCCCCTCGCGCCCCCCAACTCCACAAAATGAAGGGGAATTTTTTTTTAAAACCTGTTCACCTCTTCAGGCCAAACTACTTTATACTATACCATTTCTACAGAGGTCTGTACATATATCACTGGCATGTACATTTTATAATGTATAATCTTTAGTCTTTGTATTTTATAATACGTTTTGTTTTAGGTTTAATACTTGTAAAGTTTTATATATATATATATATATAGTCTCTCATAATTCCACAAGGAATGGCTTGTGTACTTTATTGCTTTTGTATTGTTATGTGTTCACAAGGTGAGACTTAAATAAAATATCTGTCTGTCTGTCTGTCTATCTTTATCAATTTTTTTTTTACACAAATTTTTGGCGCGGTCATAATCTTGGGCCGAGAGCATTTGCCCCCATTATAATCCGCTATTGTCTGATACGTATACGTTAAGAGTTCAATTTATCATTATTTAGTTATGGTTTAATTTTAATACCATAAACTTACAATAAACACGTTGCCCCTTATCCCGGCGAACAGTGTGACCAGTACAACAGTGTTCTTGTTTAACAAGTCAGTGAAGAGGAACAAGGCAAATTAGAGCTGGCAGAATCAGTCTGTATGTACAAACTCAATACTGTCGTCTGCCCCACTGGATTAGACCAGTCTCGGGTTTACCACTTGACTGCCCAACACCCTCAGCGCGGCTACTCTTACGAATCGTTTGCCTAAAAACCATTAGGTCTGGTCAGAATTTTTACCCGTGCCCACATCCATGTTGGTTCGGGCACTCCCCCCCCACCCCACACACACACCTCCGGGCCCAATGTCATAAGACTATGGCACCAGGACCGGGGAGAAAAAAAATAAGAAAGATAGAAAAGAAGAAAATTGGGTGGTTATATAAGCTGCTTTAGTTAATAAAGGCGGACTTGGAATATAAATTTTTGCTTGAGGTGGAGGATGGTTATTAAATTTTGAACGGTCAAAAGAAAAATTATAAAATGCCGGAGATATTAAATTTGAAAGCCCCAGAAAAACTCCGGAAGTTAAGACCAATGGTTCCAGACCTTGCAGCATATACCGGCATCAGTAGTGCAGTAGTAAGCTATCGGACCCGTGGCTTGTAGGTACTGAGATCCAATCTAAGTCAAGGCATGGAATTTTTAATCTTAGGCTCCAACCCAGAGAGAGTGCTCCGCAAGATTCAATAGGTAGGTGTATACCACTTACACCGACTAGTGGTCCACAACTGGTTTATAAAAGGCTGTAAAATGTGCTATCCTATCTGTAGGATAGCTCATTATAAAAGATCCCTTGCTGCTTATTGATAAGAGTAGCCTCATTAGTGTGGCGGCAGCGGGTTTCGTCTCTCCAACTAACACTAACACAGGAAGCTTAGTTGTCTTCCCAGGACAGCGTGCTTCAACCTTAATTGAATGTTGTAAAACAATTTGAATAACGTTTTAAAGCATCTTTCTCTCTGACACTAATAATAAATTAAATTGTAGCAAAGAAAAAATAATTTTAGAAATCGAAAGATGAAACGAATTATATGTTTTTTTTGCTATTATTGTATTTTAAAATATATTTGATGAGGTATTGTACACTTTTTACACTAATTAAAGGGAATTAATATTTTTAAATGTTCCTTGTGGGGCATAACGCTTGCCGAGGTCGCGGTTCCATACAACACATTTTATAAAGCCACAAAAATTTACACCCACCACCGCCCTTCTCTTTGAAAATCCGTCCTACGTTACCGAAATACACGTGATGTTACTAACAAATCATATGTGTTGTATATGTTTCTCATTGGCCGAGATAGCGTTGCTAATGTCACATCATTAACATAAGACTGATTTAGCGAGTAAACTCTAGATATTTCTTAAACCAAACACTCCAGCTTGAAGCTGCGGCTCGGGTGGTGGCCATCTTCAACCCGTGGTCTGACATCCCGCACCCAGATCTCAAATCAAATTGAATAAATCTTGTCAAAGTCACGTTCAGACAACAAGTAACGCGAGATCTGCGTGTTTGATCATTTGGCGGAGATGTAGCAACTTCTCACAGAGAAACGCGCTGCCAGTGGCAGAAATAACGACAGGGATCAGGACTTAAGAAATGATACATTCTAATGCCGAGATTAAAGCTTAAACTCAACGACATGATCCTCCATTGTAACACAATACGGCATCTGAGATAATAAATTTACACAGCCATGAAATCAAACCTTTGCGCTCGACAATTCAGTTAAATATTTCAGTTTGCTTCACTTCGGCACTATTGTCCTGTGTGTTTTTATAAAGACACCTTTTCCGTCTCCGAACCACTAAAAAAATGTTTTTGAGAAGCAGATTCTTTTTACCTTACCACTATAATAATTATGTGTGTTTATGGGAATTACATTCTCTTTCCCATACCATTAAAATAATTATGTGTGTTTATTAAAAGTACATTCTTTTTCCCATACCATTAACATAATTATGTGTGTTTATGGGAAGTACATTCTCTTTCCCATACCATTAAAATAATTGTGTTTATGGGAATTACATTATCTTTCCCAGACTATTAAAGTAATTATGTGTTTTTATGGGAAGTACATTCTCTTTCCCATACCATTAAAATAATTATGTGTATTTATGAGTACATTCTCTTTCCCATACCATTAAAATAATAGTTTTTATGGGAATTACATTCTGTTTCCAGTACCATTAAAATCATTATGTGTTTAAGGGAATTACATTCTCTCTCCCATACTATTAAAATAATATGTGTCTTTATGGGAAGTACATTATCTTTTTCCAATAAAATACAGATGTGTGTTAGTAATCGCTTTTCCATACCACTAAAAGATTGAGGTTTTAAAAAAAAGTTCTTGTCTTAAAGTTTTTTTTAGAAACAACCTTCTTTCCCCCTAAATAGTCTATAGAAGATCGAACTATCGACGGATCATGGGTAAAACTTTGCATTCAAAAAGGGCTCTCACCAGTTCTCTGCGGACTTGGGTTTGTGGATAGTGACAGTTTAGCCTGTGCGTTCACGTTAAGCCGCATTAGATGTACATTTTGATAATTCAATATCACCATCATAACGATTAATGCCCGTAAGACAAACATGTATACATATTTACAATTCGGATTATTTACAAAAAATGTACGTTCATATACATGGTGTGTGTGTGTGTATGTGTGTGTGTGTATGTGTATGTGTGTGTGAGTGTGTTTGTGTGCGTGTATGTGTGTTTGTATGCGTGTATGTGTGTGTGTGTCTATTTGTGAGTGTGTGTGAGTGTATGTGTGTCTCTGTGTTTGTGTATGTGTGCGTGCGCGTGTATGTGTGTGTGTCTGTGCGTGTATGTGTGTGTACGTCACTGCATGTGTGTCTGTGTACGTTCAGATTTCAATTATTTATTCATCTTGAGCTTTACAGCTCATAGATATAATGAAAACTACATAATTACAATAACAATGACTGCACTGTATAGTGCAAGAGAACGTATAATATAAATACACATATACATGCATTATACATACACCCACATACAAAATAAAAACCCTTATACATACATATATATATATAGAGATAATTGAGATATTCAGGATACACAGCAAGTGACTCATAATTTATTACATT
>JAULBS010159014.1:0-11703 GCA_032355785.1 Symmetromphalus regularis | reverse complement strand
GACGGTGCATATAAAAGACCCCTTGCTGCTTATCGGAAAGAGTAGCCAATATGGTGGCAGCGGGTTTCCTCTAAATACATATGTCAGAATGACCATATGATTGACGTTAAATAGCCGCTGATAAGATTAAAAATCAATGTGCTCTAGAGGCGTCATTAAATAAAACAAACTTTGCTTTGGATAACGTTGATGATACATGTGTAATATTTGTATGTACATTTGTGAATGTATTGACTAGAAAGAATCTCATGGGAGACCAGTTCCAATACAGAATGTATTACCCTCTGAAAATATTTTAATTTTTTTTATTATTATAATATTATTATTCTCTGATTGGGTTTATTCCAATCCCAACCATTACCTGATAACTGGCATGTCAAAGGCCAAGGTATATCATCGACCTTCTTGCAAAATCATGTACTGTATGTGACAATAACAAAATTGTTAAGGGGAAGGAAAAAACTTCCTTTCTTCATTATCTCCCCAGAAAATCATGGCATCGTTCCACCATGTGTTACTTATGACACACATGGTTTTGACAGATAAAGTAAAAATTGTCTGAAACATAACTGATTTTGAAATTCTGTGATTTACTGCATCTGAGTGGTTGATCAAAATAAACAGCTAGTCAAATGAATGCATGCTTCTCCAGGGGTCTCAGTAACCACAGAAATGCTTTTTATAGAAATTGGTCACATACGTGGTTTTGCAAGAACAGTAAAAAACTAAAGTTTGCTTTATTTAACGAGGACCTCTAGAGCACATTGATTTTAAACTTATCATCGGCTATTGGACGTCAATCATTTGGTCATTCTGACATATGTATTTAAAAGAAACCCGCTGCAGCCACATAGGCTACTCTTCCCAATAAGCAGTAAGGTTCTTTTTATATACACTGTCCCACAGAAAGGACAGCACATACCACAGCCTTTGATGTACCAATTGTGGACCACTGGCTTGAATTGAAAATAGCCCAAACTACAAATGGGTCGACTGAGAAGGATCAGTCCGACTTGTTTGTGGGAAATAGCATGTTAACGATTCCTTGCTGATAATAAAAAATGTGACTTACCTCTAATGACTACATGTCAGAATTATCAAATGTTTTGACATTCAGTAGTCAGTGACTAATAAATCAGTATGCCTTTGTGGTGATGTCACACAAAAAAATACAAACTTTTTTAATGTTCCTCCAACTGCCCCCACCCCACATTGGCGGGGCTATATATAAAGTGAAGTTGACCTTAAGGTTATTATGTATTCATGACTATTTATAACACAGACTGACAGCAGTGTGTTATTTTACTATTCATTCAATAGAAAATATTTTTAATATAATTTCTGCTTGATTTAAGTGATTAAATACGACATTGTGCAAGACAAACTTCAAAGAATTTCTCAAAACCTATAATAAAAATACTATAAACATTTATGTTTTTATTTTCTGTCATCAAGTGCGTGTATCAAAAGGTTACACATTAACAGAATCACACCTATGTTTTAATGTTGTCTTTGGTGACAGTCTTTGCAGTGATATGTTTTAATGTTGTCTTTGGTGACAGTCTTTGCAGTGATAATAAAAACGTCGGCAATAAACATTTTGTGTTATACAAATTTAATATCTGTATAGAGAATTTAGATTCTGTATGTTTGAAAACAAATTGACAAAAATTCTGATGCATTCCAATTTTTCCATTCATTAGCAAAAGATTTATGTCATGTATGTTGTTCCTGAATATGTCTCTAAATACCTTCTATTTGAAACCGTACTGTAACAGATCTGTTACCTTGTTTTCTAAAGAAAAATGACAAAGTGTACAGAATGTGCCAGATACGGTTTTGAATAAAACTCTTACCCTACAGATAGAGATTTAATGTCTGAATTGACATTTTATTTCATTTATGCTACAATCTCTTTATTTACATGACAAAGAAACGTTTGAGAAGTTTTGTTACTATTGAATAATTTGTCTTACATTTTATCTCTCTGACCAGACGTTTGTTAAGTCATAAACCGAATGAAGACGTCGCAGTAGACATATCTTCATATACGTTTTTAATTCTGTGCTCTTTTTTTTTTACCAGATATATAAATCTTTAACATTTTAAAACAACGCATTTGGATATTTACATGTTTGAGAATAATTTGTGAAATACAGTCATAAACCGAATGAAGACTACGCTATAGACATAATCTTCACATGTTTTCAATTCTGTGCTCTTTGTTTACCAGATATATAAATCTTTAAGGTTTTAAAACAACAATTTGGATATTTACATATACAAGAGAATAATTTGTGAAATATATTTGGATTAAGTTCAAAGAGTCAAAAATAGGATCGTTATATTTACGCACTGGACTTACCTTCTTCAGTGTTTTGATTTCTCTTCACTTGTTTGCCAGATGTATCAGTTTTTAACTTTTTAAAACAACAATTTGGATATTTACATATATGAGAGAATAATTTGTGAAATATATTGGCATAAAATTCAAAGAACCAAAAATAGTATTGTTATATTTATACACTAGACTTACCTTTTTCAGTGTTTCGACATCTCTTCACTTATTTACCAGATATATATAACTTTAACTTTTTAAAACAACACTTTGGATATTTACATGTATGAGAATAATGGATGAGAATAATTTGTGAAATATGTTGGGATAAAGTTCAAAGAGTTGTAAATAGCATTGTTATATTTACGCACTGGACTTACCTTCTCTTCACTTGCTTACTACATTCTTATTTGTGAAATATATTAGGATATGTTTAAAGTTCAAAGTCACAAAAATAGGATCATTATATTTACGGACTGGACTTACCTTCTTCAGTGTTTTTAATTCTCTTCACTTGCTTATAACATTCTTTGGATACATATTTTTGGAAATATTTTGGTTTATAACTTTAGTTTATGAAGTGTGTCCTGCTTGGAAATGAGCAACTGATCACAGATGTGTTACTGTTTTTAAAAATAAATGTTGGTTTGTTTTACAACACCACTAGAACACATTGATTAATAAATCATCGGCTGTTGGATGTCAAATATTTGGTTATTTTGATACATAGTCAAGTGTGAGCCAACCTCTAAAGGGTTTTGAACCACTGTCATCAGCTTCAGAGACTTAACATTCTACCGCTGGACCATCAAAGCTTACTCTGATGTGTTACAGATTAGTTTTTTGGGAATTAATTTTGTTTGTCATTTTGTCAGACATTCATTTTAGTGAGCTACATTTCTGTGTAAAACTGAGTCAATGCAGTTTATATGTATTTTACAAAACTGTGTTAAATCAATTTTAAAAAAACCCTTTCAAACTATAAAACCTGTCATATCGTGCTTATTAAATTTTGTGATATGGACATTTTCTTCAATGCTTGGCATTAAATGATTGACAAGCATAACAAAAATAATTATTTCCAGATCTAGCATATTATGTTTAGGACTGACTGTGATTAAATACAAAGATTATTACAGTATTATCAGCACACATATCTACATATTTCTCAAATCCATTCACTTGGTTGCAAGTTACATAAAACTTTTACCATTTAAAAAAGCTAATGTCTTCACAGTTTTGATATCTATATGGAATTATTCTCGCTTGTGTAGCATATTGTATTTTGTGTTGGCAGTGAAGCATGAAGTTAGCAGAATTAAATAAAAGATAATTACATTTACACAATTGATTGTCTCTGAGTATGTTTACAGTTCCATTCTCTTGGTTACAGTATTTCAAAACATACCATTTATAAACATATTTGAGGTTTGGATATCTACTTGAAAATACTTTATGTTCTTAGATTGTGAAATGTGTGGTGTTTTGGATTATATGGATTTTTGGGTTTTCATTGATGAAGCGCAAAGTTACCTGGATAAAAGAAAAGATCATTACAAAATTTATGAGAATCAGTGAAGGGATTTCATAATTTTGGAACATTTTAATCAGTAGATTCTGCTTTGGATTCTAAACTGGATTTGTTACTAAAATAACATGCTGGATTAGATTGATATTCATTTAAACAGATTACTGGATTAGACAAATTCTTGGATTAGACAGATTTCTGAATTAAACAGATAATGGTTTAGACAGAATTGTGGAAAAGACAGATACTGGTTTAAATAAAAAGTCTTTTTAGATAAAAGTTCAGTTTAATATACAAATGACAGTATTGTATTTTCAAGTACAATGCATTCTTCGACAGTTAAACCGATATCTGAACATGATACAAAAGCTAACTACTATACTATTCACCACCAGTTCTATATGTACAGAAGCTATGATCCTAAACAAGTTTTACAGCGACATAAAAAAAGAATAGAACAGTTTAAAAATGATCTAGAAAGTGAAAAAATCTACTTCTGTCGACCTGGTAAAGCAGATAGTCATGCTTATCAAAGTAACAAAGGTGAAAAGGATGGAGATTGTCTGGACAGTGCTCCAGTAACTTTCAGGAAATATATCTGGGGAAGAAAAAGTAAGTTTTCAAAAAGTAAAGATTTGTTTTATTTAATGACACCTCTAGAGCACATTGATTTTTTTCTTATCATTTGTTATTGAACTTCAATTCTGACATATTTCTTTAGAGGAAACCTGCTACTGCAACATAGGCTGTTCTTTCTGATAAGCAGCAAGGTGTCTTTTATATGCACTTTCCCACAGACAGGACAGCACATACCATGATCTTTGCTGAACCAGTTGTGGATCACTGGTTGGATCAGAAAATAGTAAGTTTTCAAAGTCAGATGTTTAGTTACATACAGATTACGTTTTGATCACCTGACAGTTGCTCATCGCCTGTTCATTTACTTTGTCTTCTATCCTGGTGTAAGATATAGCTCAGAAATGATCCACATAAGATGTGATTGGTCATCGGATTAATCCCCTTCAGTGGACCCATTAGGCTATTTCTCATTCCAGCCAGTGATCCATGACAGGTGTAACAGTCAGTCATGCCTCTCTGTATGAAGATACTGCTTATAGAAAAGAGTAGCCTTTGTGGTGGCAATATGTTTCTTCTGTGAATCATATATCACAAATACCATGTATTATATAGTATTTCTAATAACCACTGATTAACAAATGTGCTGGGGTGTCATCGTTAGCCAGTCTTTATCACAAATACCATGTATTATATAGTATTTCTAAAAACCACTGATTAACAAATGTGCTGGGGTGTCATCGTTAGCCAGTCTTTTCCTTTAGTCTGGCATGATTTGGTAAGTCCCCTCTGGCAGTTGATCTTCTGGTAGTATTCTGACCTATTCTCTACGTCACGAGAGTTATTTGGTTGAAAAATACTTGCCAAAAGGACAAACAACTGCCTTTTAAAACTTTTATACTCTGTACACAAAATACAAAATTATTTCAATTCATAACTTTTCTTATATAGTTGCTATATACTGTATTGTTTCTATTTATGGCCCCCCACACCTCCCCCCCCAATGTAAGTGCCACCCAATTTTCACAAGAAATAGCGCCTTTAAAATAGTAAAACTGGCTTGTACCTGACTGCCGACTTGCAATGAATAACATATAATCTGTAAGCATATCAACCAAGTGCCTAATTCAACACATGGATAATGCCGTTTCCATATTCCAAATGCCCTTTCAATTACCGACCTTTCGTTAAACACATGCAGTTAACACTTTTACATGTGTGTAACAGTAAAAGAGACTTAGTAAATTCGGCCCATAATGTTTTTGAACAATACGCAATTTTTTGTCCTGTGTAACTGTTTACTAAATACCCTGTGAAAAGATCCGTTTACTGTCTGTGTACATGTAAAATGTTCCCACTGGGCAGCAGAGCATTTTTTGACATGTATTACAAAATGGGTGCTATAATTAGAAACAATAAGGTATTATATTATAGCTAAAAACACATAAAAATAGGTTTTTCCTCATTTGTATGCGTATTGTTACAATGTTGTACAATTTCTCAGAAAATGTGACAGTGTGTGGTAGAATTGTTTTCAAAATGGTTGAATATTTTAGTATTATTGGAAATTTTGAGGGATTTGCTCAAGATGTTTATATGTTATCATATTACCAAAATGTGGTTTTCACTGTTTAAAATATTTCCTTT
The DNA here is from genome assembly GCA_032355785.1 of Symmetromphalus regularis. Lineage (NCBI taxonomy): Eukaryota > Metazoa > Mollusca > Gastropoda > Neomphalida > Neomphalidae > Symmetromphalus > Symmetromphalus regularis. The sequence goes on along the minus strand of JAULBS010159014.1, from coordinate 5,614 downwards.
GAAAGTTGTATAACAATTTGACCTTTTGTTTCATTTTCAAAATGTAAAGCTACTGTTAAAAGTGATGGTATTGGCTAAAGTGATGTGAAGTATAGAGTTCATGCTTATATATACTAGTAGTCAAGCTCCCAGAACACAAAAATTATAAATTTCGTATCACCATACATGTAGGTATGATTTTGTTCCTGTATGACTGATATTTGGTTTATACATGAATTTAAAGTTGAATTTCAGGTAAATGATACTTTGTTCACATGAATTGAAGGTTAATTAACTGCCATGTGAACGAAATGAAGTTGTGCCGTCAATCATCAGATACCCTGTCTTGGTACCCTTTTAGTCCTTTTATTCTGTTTACTTGACAAATTTAAGATAAACTGCTGATATAAGTTGACTGCATATCTGTTGGGTTTCTCAAAGGTCATTGAATTACTGGCTACAGATTGCTGTAGGTAAGATAGCAAGTGTTTTACTTGTAATTTGAGCATGTCTTCTTGTTTAGTAAACCGTGATCTGACCAGGAACACTCTCACTTTCAACAAATTATGCAGATTGTATTCATTGCAAGGCTTCATTGAGATCTCCAATCTTTTTTCCTTTAGAATCTTCACTACTTAGTGTCCTCAATTCTCTGTTTTCATTGCTGTTGTGTCTTCAGTTATTTAGATCTTCAGTCTTGTATATTTTCACTAAAAATGTGACAGTGTATGGTTGATATTTTCAAGATGTTTCAGTATTTCATTATTACTGAATTTTGATGAAACTGTTGTTATATTGATCTCTTAGTATCTTCACTAGTTCAGTATCTTCACTCTTGTCTATTTTTACTGAAAATGTGACAGTTTATGGTTGATATTTTCAAGATGTTTCAGTATTTCATTATTACTGAGAAGTTTTGATGAAACTGTCAGATTGATCTCTTAGTATCTTCACTAGTTCAGTATCTTCACTGGTGTCTATTTTTACCAAAAATGTGATGTGTACAGTAGATCTTTTCAACATAGTTGAGATTTCAGTGTTATTGGAAGTTTTGAATTCTTTAAGATGCTTTAAAGTGTTTTCAGCTACCCATAATGTGATTAGAACCTTCTCTGGTTTATTATCTTCAGTGTTGTTACAGTACTGTTCAATTTTTCAAGATGAAGATGCTTGAATATTTCAGTATTATTGGAAATTTGATGGAATTGCTCAAGATGTTTACACACATGTATGTTACTATCTTGCTAAAATGTGGTTTTAGCAGGATGATTTCTGTAATGTCATCACTGTTTAAGTAATATTTTAACCAGTTTTGTTTCTGCACAGTTGTACAATTTCATGGAAAATGTGCCATATATGATACATTGTTTCAAGATGGTTGACTATTTCAAAATTGTTGGGAAGTTTAAATGGATCTACGCAAGATGTTTAAGTGTTTCTGCAAAATATGTTGAATCCTGCTGTGATTATGTCAAGGATATGTGATCATACAGAACTTTTATTCTAGAAATTAGATTTTTGCTCCAGTTTTGCTCAGGGACCCAGTATTTCTAGGAAATCTAAAAACACATATGTATTGAATCCCGTGAATGTATTGTATCAGAATTCATGTGCAAGGATATAAGGTCTTCCAGAACTCTTTATTCTAGGAATGAGTAAAGTAAAGTAAAGTAAAGTTTGTTTTATTTAACGACGCCTTTAGAGCACATTGATTTTTTATCTTATCGTCGGCTTTTGGACGTCATACATATGGTCATTCTGACATATGTCTTTGGAGGAAACCCGCTGCCGCCACATAGGCTATTCCTTCCAATAAGGGATCTTTTATAAGCACATACCACAGCCTTTGATAAACCAGTTGTGGACCGCTGGAATGGAAAATAGTCTAGGAATGAGATTACTGCTCCAGTTTTAATGAGGGTTCCAGTATTTCTAGAAATTTAAATATATATATATATATATATATATCCTCCAGAACTTTTTATTCTAGGAATGGAATTTCTGATCCAGTTTTAATCAGGGACGCAATATTCTTTTCCATATATAACATTACATTCCACCCAGAATAATTTATTCATGCAGGTCTTTGCTTTGATCTTGCCAACTTCGCCAAGTCTGTCGAGAGATTGTGTTGTTCATTATTATTAATATTAACAAGTATTTGCACTTTTAAAAACCAAGTCTCCCTCTGGTTAAAAACTTCTCCCATTCAAGGTAAGGAGGGAGAAGTGACTTCTCCTTCAAATTGAAACCTAGCTTGAGCCTTGTTCATGGATGATATCATTGCTGACACTTCAAGTTGGTCTAACATCTGATAGTGTGAGGCAGATTATTACCTTCTCAAGATTTGAGTATTTTCAGGTGGCCGGATGTTCAATACTGTTGAGAAATTTAACACAGAAGGTGTTAAAGATTTGTAATATGGTGGTTGCTTGAATGTTTTTGCTTCATCAAATATGGCATCAGTGGTGTTTTCATCTTTCTATTTTAACAAGTGTTGGAGATTGTTGAAAGAAGGTTTGTCCTATTGTCTAATTATTTATAAGATATGGGTGAAATTTTTATGGATATTTTAAAAGTGGGATATAACTCAAAGGTGGATCTTCCACCTGAGGTGAGATAGTTTTTGAGATCGAACCCCTTCAATCAACCCATTAGCTATTTCTCATTTGAGCCAGTGGTCCACACCTAGTGGTATGTGACATCCTGTTTGTGAAAGTGCATACAAAAGACATCTTGCTGCTAATCAGAAAGAGTAGACTGTGAGACAGAAAAAAGATTTTACTGTGAACAGTGTGTCTCAGTTTTAGTGTTTCAGTTTTTTGTTTTGTTTACCGACATCACTATAGCACATTGATTTATTAATCATTGGCTATTGGATGTCAAACATTTAATTATTTTGACATGTAGTCAAGTATGCTTCCAATGAGTTTTGAACCACAGTCATCGGCTTGAAAGTCCGATATTCTGCCACAGTGTGTCTCAAAATCACACATTTAATACCTAATAGCCATTGATTAACTAATATGCTGGGGGATTAAAACAAAATCCTTTTCTTTATGAACATTGTTTGACACGTACATGTACCTCACCAATGACCAGAGTTGATATTTAAAATTATTTATCATAAAAGCTGTCGTGTAATTGGTTTGTGACAGCACAGTACTGCCATCACAGAATACAAATTATTTGATGCTGTAATAGCAGCAGTATGCCAATTTTCTTAAAATTGTCATTGCATTGTCATAATAAATAGATTTAGTGATGGCAGTTAAGAAAAAGTTATTTAATGACACCTAGGCACATTGTTCATTGGCTATTAGGTGTCAGACATATGGTAGTTTGCCACTCATGATCTTTAAAGTAAACCATATAGGCTACTCTTTCTCACAGACAGGAGAGCACAGACCACAGTCTTTAATCAACAGTTGGGGACTACTGATTGGTGTAAGTGATGTACTATCCATGAAGCCTTTGCGGGGCATTCACTTTGGGTTGTAGCCAGTATTGAGATTAAAAATCCAATACCTCGACTGAGATTTGATCTCAGTACCTACCTGGTGTGAGTCCAACTGCTTAACCACTGTACCGGTCTGGCAATTAAGTATCATCGCACCATTGTCTGAAATTCCAAGGCTGATTCATAGATATAATATTTGTCTTGAATTAAGCGGTCGAATAATTCTGGCTTGCTTACGGTATGTGCATAACTGAAGGTATGTGTTATTTGTGTGGACATACGTGACTGGGTCTATTTAAGAGTAAAGTTTGTTCTTATGTGATCGATATCTTGTTTATAAGCTGTGTGCTATCATGACTTCAGTTCATGACATTCAGCCCTTATTTTATGGTAATCTTATATACTAACATACCTCAAACAAGGAACCATCATGCAACAGTCTGTTACTTATAGTGTAGATTGAATAAAAATGTCTTGTTGTTAAGCCATGATTACTAGTCTTTTTTAATGGTCAGTCACAATTATCAAGTATGTTTTATTCCTGGTAAGTTCGTTATTAATTTAAGTTGTATAGAAATCTTATTCAGAAGCATAGCATAAATGTTATCTGCCACTATGAAATGAGTCTTTACTTGAATTATGGATGCTTTTAGCTGTTAACATTGTTAAAAAGTTCAGATTTTGCTCTTCATTTTGATATTTGAATCAAGTTTCTGCTGCTGTTAGTTTTGAATCTATGGGCATTTGAAGATGAAAGATATGAAAGGTGACCATTTTGAGAAAATTAATTTTAAAAGTCATTGTTCCAATTCTTTTAAACATATTTAATGATATTTTAGAGAAATATAAGTTAACTGTAGCATACATAATGCAAAGTTTGATGAATTTAATTTTACAAAAAAAGAAGACCCAGATACATGTAGTGTAGCTTATTTTCACCTGTAGCCCTGATATTAGTGATAAAGGACCGCTAGATGAGATCATTTTGTTGTGAATTGTCACAAAAGCAGGATTTTTCTGGCTTTTGTTATTTAATTGTTGGTTTAATACAAAAGTTAGTGTAGAAATAAAATAAACAAATGAGCAAAAACTAATTTATTAAATTTTAAAATAAAAAGTCATAATTAGAGTTAACAGATATTCTTTAGTTGAGCAAAATTACTTAAAGTATGTTCCAATACTGGTAAATTTATAGTTACTTGATTGGTGGTTTTAATAACAAAAGTATGTTTAGAAAATAAAATAAGTAGTTAAACAAAGAAATTAGACAACAAATATTTTCATTGTGAAATCTGCACAATATGTAAATCCATTGTAAATTTGACCTTTCCCAAGTCCCTATTATACAAATTTAATATATTGTGTGAGTGCCAATTTTTATGCTTGATTTGTCTCACATATGCCTTTTGTTAAATAGTTTTTCATTTACATTTACACTTTTTACAGAACTTGTTCCCAGAGCACTTGCTTTAAAAAAAAGAAACCCAAACCTTCCCTAAAAAAAAGGCTGTTGACGACCTTGAAGGAACGGCATGGTTGAAATTCCATCGAGTTATTTACTGTTAATAGCAGTAATTTAGGTTATTTACTGTTAGTAGCAGTAATTTAAGCTACTTATTTTATGATATTGCATTTCTTAGGTAGGTAACTCGAGTAATCCAAACACATCTTTAAAAGTCTGTAGGTGGAAACTACTTTCATTTTTTATGCTCAGGGCGACCAACGTGAAGGGATTTTTTTTCCGGAATTTTCTAAATGTTGAAACATAAGTGCGTGAAAGCACTTTTTCAAAAAGTTAATTTAAAGCGCGAACGCACTTTTTCAAAATCTTAATATAAAGTGCAACCAAACTTTTTTCAAAATTTTAAGATAAATGTTACAAATAATGATATTTACAAACCACATGATTCATAATAATATACATATATTAATAAATATGTTACATGTCACTAAAAAAATATATTTAAAAATCAGTACACAAATTATATGTAAGCCATAATCAACACTAAACAAAATAGTACTACCCTATAATAGGCTATATATTTGCACTTCACATCACGTTTAAAATATATGTGTACATATGACAGTATAATCATATGTATCAGTGATCTTCATAATTCACTAGCTCAACTAATAGATACACTTTGGCTACAGTAATTTGGTAGTCCAATGGTA
>JAULBS010158992.1:0-11704 GCA_032355785.1 Symmetromphalus regularis | reverse complement strand
TGTATTAGCCATTCTCATGGAAACCCATGAGAATGTTGTCACCCCTACACCGCGGTGAGGAACAGTACACGTAGGGGTAAATAGAGAATATAGAGTATATATGTACTGATAATACCTAATAATTGACTTGAATTTCAGCTGGAGTTACCAGAAAGCTCGCTGTGCTACAAGGGTGACTTGGTGATGTCACTCAAGTACGTGACAGCAGACCACATCGAGAGTCCCACAAAGAAGGGCAAGTGTAAGAAATCCAAAGACACAAGCAGAGGAGAACTGCACGTGCTTATCAAGGAGTCAAGCAACCTGACAGCAGTGCGATCCAATGGAACGTCAGACCCTTTCTGTAAAGGGTAAGTGCTTCGCTTTAATGTTAAAATTATCATCTGTTGCATAAATAGCATAAACATTTTTATTGTTGTTCAGGAGAGACGAGACAGGGATGAGAATTTCCCGCCAGTCGTCGGTTTCCCGACTTTTAGGGTTTGATTTCGACACTTGTCAATATTATTACATCTGAGAATTATTGATTAGACTTAGCTTAGGTTTTTAAAAAAAACAATTACATGTATACTAGCCCCATGCATATATAACTATTAGGGCCATATTTATGTAGATGTTTAACATAAAAATATGTATTGTGCATTATGGGTGATAAACCTAAAGCATTTTTTTACTGTTAAAACATCTTTAAAAATAAGGCCTTTAAAGTGTGGTGACTTAACATTATGATGGCAAATTATATATTATATTGCAAGTAGAAGTTGAAACTTTACTAATTTTATAAGCGCCGAGTGTGATTAGACATTTATTCATTATAAAAATCGCTTTAGATATATCGGCCCAGTGGTATAATAGTTAAGTGAGTAGTTATACACCACTTGCACTGACCAGTGGTCCACAACTAGCTTATCAGATATGTGCTGTCCTGTCTGTAAAAAATCACACATAAAAGGAAAAGTAAAGTAAAGTTTGTTTTATTTAACGACGCCTCTAGAGCACATTGATTTTTATCTTATAATCGGCTATTGGACATATGTATTTGGAAGAAACCCGCAGTGGGGACATAGGCTACTCTTTCCAATAAGCAGCAAGGGGTCTTTTATATGCACTGTTCCACAGACAGGGCAGTACATACCACGGCCTTTGATGAACCAGTTGTGGACCACTGGCTGGATTGGAAAATAGCCCAAACTTCAAATGGGTCCCCCTGAGAAGGATCGATCCGACGACCGGCCGGTTCACAGGCAGATACGCTACCATTTGAGTTGCATCCCGCTCCACATATAAAAGGTACCTTGCACCTAATCGGTAAGAGTAACCCATGTGGCAGTAGCAGGTTTCCTCTAAAGACCATGAGTCACAAAACATATTATATCCTGGGGTATCATTAAATAAACAGTCCTTTCCTTTCACTTCAGATATCTTTTGCCTGAGAAGAACAAGAGCGTGAAGCAGAAGACGTCGGTGGTGAAGAGAAACTGCAGCCCGGAGTGGAACCACATCTTTGTGTTTGAAGACATCAGCGTGGAGGAGCTGAAGAACCGCAGTCTGGAGCTAACCGTCTGGGACCATGACCGACTGACCAGCAATGATTTTCTTGGTGGTGTGCGACTCAACCTTGGGACAGGTAATACCAGTGTTAAATATTATAAGCAAATGGTTAAAAAAAAAAGCCGCGGAGAATGAAAAACTCCAAGGCATAGCCGACTGCCATGGTTAATTTAGGGGTTGTGATACCGTTTGTTAAATATTTGTTAAGTTTAAGTTGATGAAATTTAGCACTGTAATGATTCATTGATTCCCTGGAGTAGGATCTAGTTCACTGATATATTGTCTGCCTGGAGTTGCTGAATCAATTCCCTTCAATGGAATAGTTCTATTGGGGGATTATTGTGCTATCTAGTGATCCACAACTGCTGCAAAAAAGCATATAAAACACTTATAGCTGTTAATTGGAAAAACTGCCTTCAACCCCGGCAATTAACAAAATGTCCATGGCAAAATCGATGCTGTGGAGAAATAGCGTCCACACGTTTCCATCTCTGAGTTTGATTAAAAAAAATGAAATACACCTAGAAAAGGTTTTTGTAGTCCACGAACAATTTTAGGTGTTGTACTTGTATGACAATAGCAGGTTTCTTTTGTAAACCATGTGTCCCAAATACTATGTGTTGACTGATTAAATAACAAGCTGAGATGCCATTAAATAAACATTCCATTTTTTTTTTTAATTAATTGGCTTTAATTTGATAATTTCGATACATATATTTTTTCTAGGCGTGTACAATGGAATAGCCGCAGAATGGATGGACGCACGTGGAGAGGAGATCTACATTTGGCAGTCGATGCTAGAACGACCAAACACATGGGTCAATGCAACAGTTGGACTAAGACATACGATGGGCAAGAGTGAAATTAAAAAATGATTGAACGTTACTGAAGTTAGGTTCCACTGCCCGCTCGTTACATGACTTTGTCTGGGCCAAATGAACTGGTGGCCTTCGCACCCTGTGGTGTTTTGTTTTCTATTTTTCATCAAAAAAAGCTTTACCAAAAATATTTGTTTTATGCATTTACTAATTATAATATAATTAAGTTCAAATAATAAAGTTTGGGATTTTTAGGGGTGAAAAAAAAAAAAGTTTTTTTTTAAATCAATTAAATTTTGAAAATATATTTAGACTATTTACTAATTACATGATATAAATAAGCACAAATAATAAAGTTCTGGATTTTTAGGGGGTTGAGAGAGATACAAAATGTTTTTAAAATCAATCAAATTTTGGAAAATAATATTTAGAATATTTTTTGAGACTTGACAGTGAAACAAAGAAAAAAAAATTGTTACCTGCAATGGTATCGGTCCAAATAAATTTATCATGGACAGTACAGTACTTTACTTGGATTTGATGTCGTTACAGTCAAGCAATTATTGTCATAGAGTCAAAAAAATTCTTTTAATTGTCATATCTGCTTTTTAGATCACATTATTCATAATACTATCAAAATATAGGTAATGAACTCACATTTACTGCAGATATTACTGACTCCCAATAACCAATGTTTACTTTTATGCTTCGGAGGTGGGGGGGGGGGTTCTTTAATAAATAAATAAAATACATCAGATCTTATTAATAGTATTAACCATGCATAGTTCACAGGTAATGGGTCAAAGTGTAATCTTGAACACAGTTTAATATCTGTAATAAGTAGTAGTTGTTTTCTACATTATTCAAGCATATTCCAGGTACTCTATGCAAAACCCTATCTGGGTGGTACAATAATATTATATATCATCAGTTATTATCAGAAAAAAGTTCCGTCTCTTCCAATAAACAAGATATTTAGATGCAAGATTTCTGAAAACTGAAAGTATGTATGTAATATGAAAATCTAAGTGTGTGCTGAATGAGGACAAATATTACCCATAAACTGATTATGGTTTAAATCTTAAGTGTTAGAACTTTTATTTATTACACAGTTCGGCCCATGTGGCACCGTGGTTTAGCTCAGTGGGTGGATGTAAACCACTTGCATAGACTAATGGTACATAGCTTGTTTATCAACAGTCACGGTATGAAAAAAAAAAAATGAAAAAAAGGTCGTGGTATATTCTATCCTGTCTGGGAAAGTGCTTATAAAAGATATGTTGTTGCTAATCAAAAAGAGTAGCCTCTGTGGCAGTTGTGGGTTTCCTGTAAGTGTGATGAGTCTGAAAACACTATATGTCTGACATTAAATAGCATCTAAATAAACAATGTGCTAGGGTGTCATTAAAAAAAAATCATTTTCTTTCTTTATTACATTAAATTATATTTTAAAAAAAATAAAAATTTGGTTTGCTTTATTTTATTTTTTATTATCGGGAACAGTTTCATTCTTAAAATTCATCTTGGAAGAAGAATAGTTTTGAATAAAAACGGAAACAATAAAAATCCTAGTTGTCAGACTCGTTTACAAATAACTATTTGAGCGAAAACCAGTTTACATGTAATAAATTATTTGCAGTGTGGCATGATACATTATCACGTAATTAGTTGATAACTTTATTGCTTCGGTGGCTGAAAGAGATCCATTTTGTTAAATTGCTTCATAAAAGGAAATGGTGGCTGTGCCAGTCATTTCAAATCGTATTTGTTGTCGCCTTTTGTGGAGACACAAAGATCTGTCGTTAACGGAGCGTTCTGTGCGAGTGCACATCAAAAGCTAAAATCAATTTGTGCCAGTGTAAGGATACAGTCCACTGCTGATCAAAATATAGCTGGCTTGCTGTTAATTGTTCTCTCTGGTTTCAGAAACTCGGTCACCGCTAAGATAAATGCAGTTTAAATCAGCTTTGAATGTTGTGAATGGATTCTAATTTGGATAAAACTTGTTGGTGTCGGATCGATCCTTCTCAGTGGACCCATATGCAGTTTTGGCTTTTTTCCATTCCAACCAGTGGTCCATAATGGTTTATCGAATGTCGTGGTATGTGCTGTCCTGTCTAATGGATGGTGCATATGAAAGACCCCTTGCTGCATATCGGAAAGAGTAGCCAATGTGCCGGCAGTTGGTTTCCTCTAAATACATATGTCAGAATGACCATATGATTGACGTCCAATAGCCGCTGATAAGATAAAAATAAAAATCAATATGCTCTGGAGGTGTCGTTAAATAAAACAAACTTTACTTTAAAACTTGTTGGTTCAAAAATAACTGGTCGGCATTTTAAAGACACCTGTTTTGCAATAAATCTAAGTTATGTAATATGTTATTCAACTTTAGTGACTTCACTCTTCAAATGGAAAGAGTATCTGTCAAAGTAATAAACACTATCAACCGCAGTGAACGTTTGTTTTATTTAATGACACCTCTAGAGAACATTGATTTTTATCTTATCATCAGCTATTGGACATTCTGACATGTCTTTTAGAGGAAACCTGCTGCCACCACATAGGGTACTCCTTCCGATAAACAGCAAGGGATCTTTTATAAGCACCGTCTCACAGACAGGACCACACATACATGTACCACGACCTTTGATAAACTAGTTGTGGACCACTGGTTGGAATAGAAAATAGTCCAAACTGCAAATGGGTCACTGAGAAGGATCAATCTGATGACCAACTGGTTCATAGGCAGACACGCTAACGTTTAAGCTAGATCCCGCTCCTCTTCAAAGGGAAAGAGCATTTGTCAACAATAGACAAAGTAATAAACACAAACAACATCAACCGCATTCAAAGATAAGTAGCCATTCTCAGTGGCTCGAAAGTCGAGGAGGTTGATGGGTAGATGATTTCACCTCCTAGTGAAGTCTACGTACTATCAGGGGCAGATCATTAATTTTCTACATTCAGTATAAGCTGGGGATAACATAGCAATGTGTAGTTGTGATACAACTGTTAAGTATGAGTAATAATATAAAAAATAGAAACAAATTTTCTAAAATAATCTATGATCAAGTACATTGGGCTAGTTTATCATCATATTCACAACAGTAGTCCTTCGTCATCCAAATTAGCACTTTAATAATCCACAAATCAGTCTAAATCAGCCTTTCACTAAATAGTTAGCAGATGCTCTCCACACTAGTTTTTATAGTTTGTTAAACTCAATGAGAATGTTTAAAACCAGTGAAATCGCCACAAAGACTAGCCCATCATAAAAGAAGGTTATAATAATTTGATAGTTTGAAAATGGGGCATAACACATATATTTTCTAATCCAACTCCTTAACATAACCAGTATATTGTTTTCGGTTCAACTGTAGTGAAATAATTAATATACTGTCAAATACATTTGTTATTCTACCAATGTCGGTGGCAGACGTATTATCTGAAGCAGTAGAATCAAACTGGCAAGGAAAATTATTAAAATGTTTGAAGTTATTTCTGTTTGTTTAGATATGTATTTACATTTTCAAACTTTAACGTCCATGGATGCAGAAAATTTAGTTTGTTTTGATTTGATATATTTTATATATATATACTGTTAGTATTTTGTTTTCCCAAATAAAAATTGTTGTTATATCCTGCAAGTATTTACAAAGTTATCTTGCCATTCTTATCGTCATGTAAATAATGTTAATATGCTACAATAGCTTGTGAAAAGTGTTTGATCCAAGTGTAGTATCTTCGTCTCTCATAACCTAAGAGCATAAGTCATTTTTTCTAGTTTTGAGAAAAAGGCAAAAAAACTCTGCAATTACCCATCAGTGACTATTTATTTTATTAACCATTATAATAATTATCATCACGTGGGTTAGGAAGTGCATAATGACAAAGACATTTTTACGGCTTATGGCAGCTGTTACAAGAAGTGAGTTAGGCTGAAAATCTCAAAATGGCCAAAAAATGACTTATACATTTAGGTTATGAGGGTGACAATATGTTAGTATGTTCTTGCATTAATGTACATTTTTAGTGGTTACCTCCAGTTGCTTTATCAGAATGCAAGTGATGCACATCAAAATTGTGGGTTCAATGTAATGGCTTAACAAAGAAAATCATTGTTTAACGTCATAGTCATTAATTTTAAGTCAAGAGCACCTGCTTTGAAATCAATACGTAAGATATACTTACTGGTTATACATTACTTGATACTGTGTAATAAATCTTGCGGGTTTTACAAGATCGAATTTATATTCTTAAAACTGCTGTTATTCTTGGACAGTGTCTTAGTAATATACTGAGCAGCAAAAGAAATGCAAATGTTTGTTAAGATCCAATTTAAAATTTCATTCATAATCATTCAATGAAAAAATTATTTACACTTCTCTGCACATGGCTCCAGTAAGCAAAACAGCCGTCAAAATATGGTTAACTTTTATTCAATCAAACATTACAAATTAAATTTGAGTTTCTTTTTCTATTCCGTATATTTCTTCTTTTTTTATGCTATCCATCAATTTTGAAATCCATATGGCTAAAATATATCAGAAAGATTACTGAAAATAACACCACGTTATGTCGTTCCATTTAGTTTTGCCCACAGTTAGGTGAGTGTCACCTGTACGTGATAATGGTTAGTTAGGCCAGTTTTTTTTATGGGATTTTTCTCAAGCATAGGCTCCCCAAAAATAGGGTAGGAAGGAGGAAAAAGAAAAAAGTTACAAAATGTCTTGGGAAGGGAAAATAAAATTTACTATAAAATTAATTTTACCTGTTTTTACTCATTTAACTGGTGATATGCCTGCATACTTCTATATTCACACCCTATGAAAAGAAATTACTCAACTTCAAATTGTAAATTTAATCTTTTTGTTTAAACAATGGTGCAGGTTTTTTATTAAAAAAAATTCCCCAATCTTCAGGACAGTCGATGGAAATAAAATAAGTGTGAATTTTCACTTGTAGGGTTGGCAAGTTCGTGAAACGAATAATAAAAAAACTCTGGCCCTAGATAAAGGTATAGAAACAGTACTAGTATTGCTGAGAGATCAGGTAATTATATTAGTTATTGTTAGACTTCCAAAAAAAACAAATAGTATAAAGCCTGTACCTATAAAACTTATAAATTGGTTCACTGCTTTAAAACGTGATCCGAGTTTATACAGCGTGGTATCACAGATCACTCGACAGGGAACCGGTTAGAGCCAGTTTCATATGTCTGGATTATCAGTAGGTTATGGAAAGCTAGGGAGTGAACCCAAGCTAAACTGTGGGTCACATATTCTGCATTCCACATCTTGGTTGAAACAAGGCTATAGCTGTATGTATTGCAAGGCACAAAATAACCGGTGTCACATCGCAATTTGCGATGGGAATAAACCGAACTGAGAGTCAAAATTATCTGTTCAAAGCAAAATGCAAAACACCACTTTTTCTCTGAACCAATGCTACCTGATACACATCTGTCGATGTCAAAACATCTCATACACATATTCCGATGTATAATCCCATGATGCCAGTGAATTGATGACACTGCACAGTTTGAGTTCAGTAATGTACTCTCACAAAGCTTGCTACAAGTAGCCTACCAATTATTGGAAATTATTCCTACAGATTTTACCAAAATTGCTAATCAGTTTTTAACATTGGTTAGCAATTTTCTTGTTAAGTGATTTTTTTATTTTGTGCTTTGTATATAAATAGTATTTGGAATAAAAGCGTTCCCATAACATATCATTTTACGTTTTCTTGAGGATTGTCACGTTACCTATTTTTTTATTAAATAAATAAATAATTAAAATACGTTTCAATGTCTAAATGTGATGACAGTCTTCATACAACTAGAAAATACGTTCACACAGCTGGTCTGTTTAAGTGACAAATCAGTATTTACGGGCTTCTGTGACTTAAATAAGAACAACTAGTCATAATTTACTATGGTGTACTAAAAGTGTGACAAATGAGGAAATAGCTATGCGCATTTCTAATATTATGAACTTCACTTTTATCTATTTCTGAGTAAAAAATACACACATCCTATTCAGAATGAATTCTGCCAAGTCTAAAATCTATGATGTTAATAACAATACTTACAAAATGGATGCCATACGTATTTCTGACAGACAACAAATGTATAGTGAATAATAATTGTAAATCTGTTACTCACTCAATAATGCCGACAAACGCCAGCTAGGAAAGTGAGAAATAGTTCAACTTACCCCATTCTAGACGTCTGTAGAATTAGACAACTTACCCCATTCTAGACGTCTGTAGAATTAGACAACTTACCCCATTCTAGACGTCTGTAGAATTAGACAAGTGGATAGCACCAGGAACATGTTTATCCCTCGAAACACGAGAAAGTTGACACGGTCTCGTTCCATGACGTCATTGTCCTGCAAACGTGGCACGTGCACGATGCTGACCACTGTCCGTGAGCGCGTGCAAGACCGGACGTGAAGAAGACGAAATTTCTTGACACAGAATAAGATAATCCTTTTTTAAAAATCCTTTTGTGTTTCTGTTTTCGTTTTTTACAATACGAAATTTACTCTTTTAAACATAAGAGTTGTACTTTTGTAAATACGAAATATACATTTTAAATTATGAAATGTACACTTTTAAATAAGAAAGTTGCATTTTAAAATATGAAACTTACACTTTTAAACGTATTAAATACAATTTAAAATAAATGAAATATACACCTTTAAATGTATAAAATTTACACTTTTAAAAGAATGAAACTAACATCTTCAAACGTATGAAAGTTACACTTTTTAAACGTATGAAACATACACTTTTAAACGTCTCACTGATTACATTTCATCTTTTATGAACTTTCATGAATATTGTATCCTTTGTAGAAGATCCAGAATGCAACAGTACTCCTGACCAATTAAAAGGGATCCTGTAATCGGCTCTGGCGAGAGAGCGTCATAAAACTACTGTTTTCTCGAGCACTCGCTGATTTACTGTGGGAATGTACGTGTTAATATCGCACAATGTAATTTACACAGATAAAGCAAAAAGTGTCTATTTCTCCTTATCACTGCAGAAGAGTCCGCGTCTATTTCAAACAGCATGCGTGTTTTGAAGACTACACTTTTCTTCGTCTTCAGAACTTTCCAGATGTTTAGCGAAACTAGCGTTCTACCGTCATCAGCTTTGTATTGCTTCCTCAAGTCTTCGCTCTCCAACTTCAGCCCGCGGGGCGTTTGCTCTGAAAATAAAAGGACAGAAAATTTAGTGTTTGGGCGCCACTTGATTCGTTCCAGAAGGGATGGTAGTGTTTGTTAGAGACACGGATGAAATGGATACGGCTGCCACCTGTTAATTACTGGTGCAATAATTGCTTGTCTATTTCCTCTCCAAGTTGAAAGCTCGCACGTGGAAATAAACAGACCGTCCTATGTAGTTATAAGTTATGAAGCATGGATAAGAAATGTCGTATTTTAAGAAAAAGCAACAATATCAAATCTCTGACAAATTATGTTTGTTTGTATAGGAGAAACATATATGTTATTAAAAATAAAGTTTGTTTTATTTAACGACGCCTCTTTTCATCGGCTACAGGACGTCAAACATATGGTCATTCTGACATTATGTCTTTAGAGGAAACACGCTTCTGCCACATAGGCTTCTCTTTCCGAAAACCAATAAGGGGTTTTATATGCAATTTCCCATATACAGGACAGCACATACTATGGTTTTTGATGAACCAGTTGTGGACCACTGGTTGGAACGGAAAATATATGACATTAAGGAAAATAATATGATTTGTTTTTCAATAAACAGAACATGATATGGATCAATATAGCCCTGCACATTGTTAATCTGCCGCTATTATGTGTCAAATAATGGTATTTTTGCATCTCATGGTCTCCAAAGGAAACCCGTTATTGTCGCCTAGGTTACACTTTGCGACTAGTATCAAAAGAAACTTAGATATATATCTACAAGTCATCAAAAGGGAAGAAATTCCATAGAGCCTTTTTTAAATAATAAAAAAAGAAAAATAATAATAACAATAAACACTCCATATTCGCCTTCCTGGACTTTATCAAGAAGATGCAAGAATTCCATTACTGAATAAAAAAAAAAAATAATAATAAAAAAAAAAAAAAAAAAAAAAAAAAAAATATATATATATATATACACACACACACACACTCATAGATATATATATATATATATAAACTTAAAATTTCTTGGCTAAAATATCTGTAGCCTACGTCCTATGTGTTTATATAGCTATTTTACACAAACAATTGTAAACAATGTTTTGAAGGTTAAAATAAACGTATAATTGAAGAAATTAACATTACAATGTCTAAAACCGATAAAAGATGTCATAAAACAAGGTTCGGCACCTTTAAATACATAATATCACAGTCATAATGTCGAAAGCTGTTTTTCAATGCATTCATGTATGTGAATGTATCCCTTTAAAAATACATTTAAAACCAAAAGTGTTTGTCGTAAAACCATCCACTTCGATATAAAATATATATATTAAAACGATTATTTGGCTGAATCTCGACGTTTCATCTGTGTAATACAGACTTTTCAAGAACACTTTTCAAAAAAAGACATAGGCAAAATCAGTAGAAAATAGTTTCCGTTTCCTCTAGATGTGCAATGATATACCGGTATATTGAAATACATACCGCGATATGGTTTCCTGTATCACGATATACCGGTATATTGCAATACTTTCCGAGCGCAATACATACCGCGATATGGTTTTCGTGTATCACGATATATCTACCTAATGAGTATCTATTCTTATAAAATCTATGACTATGACAGTAAGTTATACAAATAAATGTTAAACTTAAAACATATAAATCTACTAGGTCTATATATTCTCTGTTTTTTCATCAGAAATTGGTACAGGTCTGCCTACCTAAAATATGTTTAGTAATTAGTACGATAATATCAAAATATGACTTTATCACATCTTTGCAATTAATCAAACTGTATTGCGGTACGTATTGCAATATGGGTTTACTGTATCATAATATATCGCAATACGGTTTTGTAATTAATTAAACTGTATTGCAATATGTATTGCAGTATGGGTTTCCTGTATTATAATATATCGCAATACGGTTTTGTAATTAATTAAACTGTAGTGCAATATGTAGTGCAGTATGGGTTTCCTGTATTATAATATATCGCAATACGGTTTTGTAATTAATTAAACTGTATTGCGGTACGTATTGCAATATGGGTTTGCTGTATCTCTATATATCGCAATACGGTTTTGTAATTAATCAAACTGTAGTAGAGTATGTATTGCAATATGGGTTTGCTGTATCACAATATAT
>JAULBS010158981.1:0-11704 GCA_032355785.1 Symmetromphalus regularis | reverse complement strand
GTACACAAGTGGTCTATAATGGTGGGGGGGGGGGGGAGGCAGCGGGATGGTCCGTCCCCCCTCACTTTTTGGACAAGGGTGTGTTCGTCCCCCCACTTTCAGGTAGGGATTTTCGCCCTTGGCACGTGGAGTTAATGGTATTGAACTGAACATAACGTTTATCAGCACTAATAGACATACTATGCATTTTATTCACTCATATATAGTCGTACAGGAACCGGATGCAGCTCGAACCGTAGCGTGTCCGCCTGTGGACCCATCTGCAGTTTGGGCTATTTTCCGTTTCTACCAGTGGTTTACAACTGGTTCATCAAAGGCCGTGGTGTGTGCTGTCCTGTCTGTGGGACGGTGCATATAAAATACCCTTGCTGCTTATCGGAAAGAGTAGCCTATGAGACGACAGCGGATTTCCTCTAAATACATTTCAGAATGCCCATATGATTGACGTCCAATAGCCGATGATAAGATAAAAATAAATGTCCTCTAGAGGCATCGTTAAATAAAACAAACTTTACTATATATAGTCGTTCAGGTTGCAAACCACCATATATGTTTGTATGCAGTTCAATGTTATTTCTATGTCACAACACGTTGCACAATTTCCCACAATATCAGAACAGCCATAGGAATAGCATTTTTTATTTATTTTAAGGAATGGCATTTTAAAAATATAATTAGTATATAATCATTCAGCTACAAAATGTTTATATGTTGAATACTAATAATTTTAACTATGGAACCTTAAACCTGACACTGACAAGTCATAAGATGCAAATCTACAATGGTTTAAGTTTTATACTAATTATAATAATAATAGTACAAAGTCTGGGTCATTAAATAAAAAAAAGAGCCAATTTGCATGTTTGTTTTAAAACAACATTCACCTGTGCTACTGGTTTGTATTAATTATTAAAAACAGATATTATATTTCTTAACCGGACTATATTAAGCAGCGACACTTAGATGGGCAAGGTCAATAATTACATGATACTACAGGCAAGGCTAAAATGCACTCTACAGCACAAAGTATAACATTTGTTTGTCTCTTTCTGGGAACTTCTTGAAATATTTGGCAGGATAGTCCTTACATGACAACTATGAGTGTCCGAGCGCCTCAATTTATCCAGAAAAATGGGACTTCTGAATTAGTACCTTCGCGGAAATCCACAAACTATTTGCCTTGGCCTTATCATTAAATATCTAATATTTTCCATTTAAAATAAAAGTCTGGTTGTTTTCGAAAGGCAACCAGATCAAAACGGCGGATATAAATGATTTCTCATCAATGTCGGTTAAATGAATTATTAGGCTAAAAAAACTACTTATTAAAAAAAAATTGTTTTATTTAATGATTCCTCAAGAGCACGTTGATTCTTACCACTTAAAAACTGCCGACTCGAAACTTTTTTTTCCATTAAAATTGTAAGTCGCACGTTCAATCATTTTCGGTCGTTTCCGGTTTCTTTCGTACCTTTCGGTCATTTTCGGCCGATTTTTTTTATTTTTATTTATCCGCGTCCTGTATGCAACAACATTAACATGGCTGCAGCTATCTTGTCTGTCAATGTGAAGAAATGCCCGCTGTAACTAAATATTAAGTTACCACCATTACAAAAGGATTCTAAACATGACCATTTTGTGAAAAGTAAAGCATTAATTATTCTTCTTCACACATTTTTTTTTTTTAAATCCTTCCTTGCATGTAATAGGAAACAGGTTTTTGTTGTGTTTTGGCCTTATTAAATTTTACTGATTAAGCATGTAAGGCAGGTTAACGTTACAGTATAGGATTCAAATAATCTAACATCTTTTAATATCTCAGTAATAAAACACAACAATTATAACGACACAAATTATTTAAAAAAAATTATGTCTTTGGCAATTTTAAATTCCGCATGTAGGCTATTTTATTTTACAATAATTTTGAAATTCCTGACCCCCTGGAGATCTCAACGTGTCTTTCACTAAATTACTACTGCTTTAGTCACATAAGTTGTCCTCGCTATGCCATGAAGAAGTAATTCGTGTTAGAACTATTGCAGTACAATTACGGAAACTGCTATTAGAAGCTGTCAACAGGGTCGAGGATTTACATCCAGGAGATGAAATCTTTGAGGAGAGTTTCGAATTCCCAACAAGAATATGTGTGTCTGTCTTTAGTTTGGATCTGGTCATGGTAAAGAATAAATAAGCTGAAAATGGCTATTACAAGATAAACGATATATAGCGATTTGTTTTGATCATCATTGCGACTAGGTTGTTAACTTGGCAAACTGAAACCTCTTTTTCCAGTTAACACACGCAATCCAGATTCGTATTTGTTAAACTTCTTCCTCGTCTTCTAATTATTGGAGTGTCGTATAAAAGATTGTAACTTGGTAAGATGAAAAATAATAATCCAGACATGTAGTTGGTAAACTGCTTTATTCTACATTTGCTGTTCTACATTTTTTTCCCAATTACTATTGCAATTCAGACTCTTGTTGTTAAACTTCAGCCTTGTCTTCCAATTGCTAGATTGACGAATAGATTAGTATCAAGTTATTTTCTTAAAGTCAAGTTAATAGAACAAACATATTTTGTACTTACATTTTTGGAATAATTTACTTATTAATATGTGTGACGGACAGGCGCGTAGCTACCCGCAGGCACGGCAGCATGTGCATCCACGTCGTTTTCGCAACAACAACAAAAAAAAAGAGAGAGAGACAGGCAGAGAGAGAGGGGGGGTATTATTAATTAAAAACGATCCTGAGTGTCATTGAAATATGCTATATTCGCGGAGCCCCCAGATCCCTCGCCCTAATTATGTGCTTCCACTTCGTTAGGTATAGCTACGCCCCTGACGGACGTGACATATATAAATTAGGTCGTCACGCACATTAATAAGTAAATTATTCCAAAAATATAAATACAAAATATTTTTGTTCTTGGGTGTTACAAACAAACCTTATTTGGTTTCTATTAACACAAAATGTAAAGAAATGTGTACACGTTTTCATGGAAACATTTGTTTTATAGTTTCAACATGTCACGTCCGTCACAAAAAATTACCATGAAATGCCCCTACAACACACGACAAATAAAGTTGTTATATCTGGGAATTGTTTCTACATGTATATTAGCGAGATTTTAATATCTGTATATGTGAATTATTGAGTGGAATATAAAGATGATCTTGTAATGTCCTCTTGAGGAATGGTTTGTTGTAGTCCACTAAATTCTTCCCGACAAATATTTCTACACAAACGTGTATATGTAGGTAACGTTCTTGGAAGAGTTGTTTTATCAGTATTTGTCCCATTATTAAAGTTTTAACTGTTTTTAACATACCTGAAATAACAAATAAAGATCATGTAAATAACATTAGAAACCACCCTTTCAGTTCTTCTTTCATTGTATTAGTACACAGAATATAAAATACCGTCACGCTAAAACTATTTGAGGAGTTTTAGTGGTTCAGCGGTAAAACATCAGACTCTCAAGCTGAAGATTGTTGTTCAAAACACGTCTAAGGTTGACTCACACTTGACTACGTGTCACAATTACCAAATGTTTGTCATCCAACAGCCGATTATTGATACTAGTAATTCAATATGCTCTAATGGTGTCGTTAAACAAGAAAAAAGCTATTTGAAAGAGAGGACTGTCTGTTTAACAACTCCCCAGCAGTTTTTTATTAATAATAATGATATTATTAGATATCATACATCCGATTTTTCGTACTAGTCTTCTAAGAAAATCTGCTTCAGCCACATAGGTTACTCTTTCGGATTATCAGTAATCTATCTTTTATATGCGTTTTCCTACAGACAGGTCGGCATATATCACAGCATTTGCCAAACGAATTGTGTACTACAAGTTGCAACGACAACTATCCAAAAATGCGTCCGTTGAAGGTGATAGATCCATTGCACTTCAGGCGGACGCAATAAGCCTACCTCTTGAACAAAGTGGCTTTTTTAAAAAGGGTGTTTGACGAGTTTCTTGGTGCTTTTTTATGTTATAGGTACATGTTAGCATTGTTTTTTTAAACAGCGGAAAGTCGACTACCTATGATTATAGAGAACACACACGAATACAAACGCACTCACACAGTAAAATGCAGATGTGTAAACAGACTATTGTTTTGTTTCATGTTTAAGTGTGTGTTGTCTATAGGTCTAATTCATATATATATGTATTTTACTTATAGTAGGCGTGGTGGTACCACGTTCTAATAAATAAACAAGCCTTGGTGGTTTAGTGGTAACAATATCGGGTTCACAGCTGGCAGGTACTGTGAATTAGTCTGCACACAACTGACATTTTGATGAAATCTTATTTCTGCAATAACACGTGGTCGGAATCCAAGTCGAGAGTATCAACAATTAATCTGTATGCAAGATCGCGGTGATTAACACTCATAGTTTAGCAATACATCAACTGTAAGAAATTAATAAATCTGCAAATTGGCAGTTAATATTTATGTTTTATTTACGAAACCTATAAATTTAAACATGTATTTTGTTTTCAAATTTGATATTTTTGGGGGTAAATGTTTTCTACATTATTATATGAGTCGATATTTGGTTAACTCGATATTATTGTGTGGTACCCACGATACCGACACAACTGTGTTCGACTGATCGTACACACACATCAGAGGCGCCCCCCTAAAATTGGAAAAAATATCATTTTTTTTGCGCAAAATCGTGATTTTTCACACGAAATACCCCAAAATTGTATCAAGTGCGCCCCCCCCCAACTTGAAATCCTGGATCCGCCCCTGCACATACGCACGCAAACATGCGCGCGCGCACACACGCATGACCAAAACTGTAGGATATTCACCGATACACCGAGTAAGTTTGGGTATAACTTACTTATACGCCCACTTACGGTCGAGTTATTAAATTAGATTATTACAAATCGCCTATAACATAACAATAAAAAGTTTAAGTTATATAAACACAACAGTGCTGAAATTTGTGAAAAAACGCTCCCTTTTCGGGCCCCGGTTTTCAAACTATAATTATCATATCTTTATTAACTTTAAGCTTTACAGCTCATCAGTATATATAAAACATATACATAAAAATGACAGCTGCATATAGTGCAGGAGATGCAAATACAATATAGCAATGATTACATAATATAAACATAAAGTAAAACACAATTTTACTAAAACGTTGCTAAATGCAGTGGAAGGTGAACCCTTCCTTGTTTTAAACCATAACAACTAAAACATTTCAGAAAATGTCACCCATAACAAGCAGTTTTCTGGTTGTATGTGTTTTTGGGTATATTTCTCATGCTCTCAACAGTTATCTGTTCATTATCATTTCTCGTCTTCCTTATATTTTTTTTTAAAGTTTTTTTATTTTTCCGTCTGTGGTAATCTAGTAAGTGTCACGTACGACATGTCATGGACGACAAATGACTGAACATCATTTTAATGTGCTATGAAAAATAAATAAATAAAAGTACATGCACTGTGTCTGTTATTGTGCTGTTTTATAAACAGAGGTATACAGGCACAGATATATATATAGACATACATATACACACATACATATACATATACACACATACATATACATATATATACATATATATATCCTAAAGTGCCAAAATGCGTCCTCTGTCCAAAATGCGGTGTGTTTTACTTCAGCGAAGACCTTATTCCACTGAAGAGCAGTAACGGAAAACCGCGTGGTGAAAAAAAAAAAAAATAGAACTAGTGCGTTTCCATAGAACGAAATAGAACTCGTGCGTTTCCATTGAACGAAATAGAACTAGTGCGTTTCCATAGAACGAAATAGAACAAGTGCGTTTCCATAGAACGAAATAGAACTAGTGCGTTTCCATAGAACGAAATAGAACTAGTGCGTTTCCATAGAGCGAAATAGAACTAGTGTGTTTCCATAGAATCAAATAGAACTAGTGCGTTTCCATAGAACCAAATAGAACTAGTGCGTTTCCTTAGAACCAATTACAAAGAGCGCGGAACGGCCCGACGGCAAAGCGGTAAACCGCTGGCGATAGAACATTGAACGATTTGTCTGAAATGCTGCGCGATAAATGCAAGTTTTAGCTAGAAGACTGGTGTTGTTATATGACGACAACACAACTACGTGTACTAGTCATCATGTCGGTGGAATGCTTGATCAAGTAAGTTCAAAAATACCCACTGTTATATGATCAAACGTAAGAAGACTATAAGGATAAAATATCATGTACCTAAAATCGCGTTGGTTTCCTTCATCCACGTCTCTGTTTCCGCACTAAAAGAGGCAGCAGTAACATCTCTTCACTTTTTCTTGTCTTTACCATACGCGTCTAAACTGTAAGCTATTTGTTTACAAACCAAAAATCATCGAGCGGTATGTAATTTTAAAAACCGTGCTGTTCACCGCCATCCGTTCGCCGCTTTCCGTTATCGCTCTCCTATGTAATTAAGAAATGATTGTGAATTTTGAAATATCGCCTTACACACATTGGCAATACAAGTCTTGGTCACATAATGTAACAAAATATGCAGAAAAGAGGACAAAAAAATATTAATATTTATTTTATTATGCTTCATACATATGAATTATGGAGTCGAAATGGGCAATTCCGTGTGGTATGCGAACTCCATAAATTGGTGTTTTGAACCATTGTTTAAAAACTTGTTTTATTTATCTATGTATAGGTTAGAAGGCATTAAATGCCTTCTATCTAGACGGCATTTCATAGGTTCATTACATTATATGGGCGAGGCAAGCGTCATTGCGTATGGGCTCAAGTTTTGACGTCATTCGTTTCTAATCTTCGCTCGCAGATGGATGGCTTGATTATAGTCGAATTTGGTTTGGGTGAAATTTCGAATTTGTTTAACGATGGTGATTGAAATAGTTTAATGTGACACCGAACGGTATGCAACCTCCGCTGTGCCATTATCGGAAAAGGAGATTATTTCCAAAACCTTTTTTGAGACCAACTAGAGACTGGCCTGTGAAAAAAGAACCGGTCGGAAATGGTGACTGAAACACTGACAATCGAAGCACCCATGTGCGTTAAAAACATTGCCATAACCTAAGGGGACAAACATTTTATAAATTTCAGATATAAAGAGACGCCCGAAACATTAAATTTACAGGTATGAATCTCGATTTAAATTTTATATTCATTATTAAAAATATAATGGTTTAATTATTGTTTGTTTTTTGTTGTTGTTTTTGACATAAATTTTTTTTTTCTATTTAATGTTAATATTATTTATTTTGCCGATCATCGATTTTTCACCTGTATAATGTCACTAAAAATATATGTAATACATGCGAGGACGGGAAAGCAGTGTCATTGACCCGGTCACATTTAGATACAATTGTAACAACGTTACTAACTTCAGCTCTTGTTGCTGATGTCTGGCCAATTGTTTTGAAGTAATTTTGGTCACGTGACTTTTATTAAGACTGCTTTTTTGGCGTTTCTTCAGGGTCGAAATGCTGATGAGCGATTGATTGAATTGGAGAGAAACCGAGGAAATGCCGTCTAGGTATAGATTAGAAGGCATTAAGACGTTTCTTCAGAAATAAGAAGGGGCGGAACCCGTTCATATTTATGAAGAAACCGATAGACGGCATTGCATACATTCGTTACTTGATGTGGGCGGTGCTAGCGTCATTGCGTATTCGCGCCAGTTTTGACGTCATTCGTTTGTAATCTTCAGATGGCGGTGGACGGTTTAAAGTTTATCGACGAATTTGGCGTTGATGAACTTGATTGGAATAGATGACACAAGTCTTTCACAATTACTGAATATTCCAACACAGTCATTGATCGGGAAAAGGACAAACATTAACACAAACTGTTTTGCACCGCCCTTGTCTACTAAATTGGAAGAAAACACGTTCAAACACGAAATGTTAGTGTTTAATGACTGGATTACTTTTAGAGCTGCGCAAGTCGAGACCTATATGGAACCATATGAACTGCCTACCGAGCTCGCAAATGCGGATCTGAAAGCACTGGATTTTTGGTTATCAAGATTCCTTATGGAAGTGAGAAGAAAAGATTCAACACCGTATCCTCCCAACACATTAATGCAGATTGCGTCGGGCCTACAGCGATAAATGAGGGATGATCTCAATCGTGTAAACGTTAATTTATTTCAAAAGGGTGAAAAGTTCCGAAGAGCTTTGGATTCCCGGATGAAAGAACTGTCGACAGTTGGTATTGGGATATGAGTAAGGAAAAAAAAGACTCGGTGTTGCCCGAAGAAGAAATCGTTTGGAATAAAGACATTTTTAATTTTCACAATGCAGAAGGATTATCAAATGCTGTGTTCTTTTGCAATTGCAAAGCCTTTAGTTTTCGTGGAATGAACATAAATATTTAGAAACAGAACAGTTTTCTATCGAAATCGACAAAGCAACTGGATTACAGTATGTGAAATATGTGGGCCGTGTTACTAAAAACACACATGGTAGTTTCAGTCACAGAAAGGTGATTCCTAAGGAAGTGTAACATTTCAATAGCTCAGAAAATGGCCGGTCTCTGGTGAACTTGTACTCTTTCTATCTTTCTCTTGTTCCCGTGAAAGGCCCATTTTATCGGAAGTCGCTACCAACCTCAAAACAATTTAAATATCCTCGATTCAGTGCAGCCGTTATTTCCGAGGACATGCAGAGCATGTTGAAGAAGTTTTATAAAGACGCCGGCATTGACACAAATGACAGGAGTATTTCAAACCACAGTGGTCGAGTTACGTACTGCACCACGCTGTAAAACAACGGGTCCGACGACAAATCTGTGACCAGCAGGTCTTGTCATCGCAGTTCTGCTGTAAACGTATAAGAAAACATGTATTTCCAAAAATACT
This sequence comes from Symmetromphalus regularis, assembly GCA_032355785.1. Classification (NCBI taxonomy): domain Eukaryota; kingdom Metazoa; phylum Mollusca; class Gastropoda; order Neomphalida; family Neomphalidae; genus Symmetromphalus; species Symmetromphalus regularis. The sequence continues at coordinate 2,856 of JAULBS010158981.1, read as the reverse complement.
TAAAGACAAACTCTGTGAAAAAAGAAAATGATGATTCCGATACATTGACTATTGAGGTACCATTGTGTGTGAAAAACATTGTCATAACAAAAGGGGACAAACATATTAAACTTCAGATATAGAGGCGACAGAAACGTTAAAACTTCAGGCATATATTCATTATTAAAAATCTAACGTTGGTTTAATATTTGTTTGTTTTTATTGACATAAAAATATTTATTCTATTTAATTTTAATACTGTTGAGCCGATCGTCTATGTTTCACGGGTATGTTTTTATGTATTAGGGGTCTTGGTGGGATGCACCCCCCCTCTTTAATTTTCGGCCCGCGAGGACACTGTGTGTGTTGATCTGGAGAATACCATGAATGTACAGGGCCCGCGGAGTGCATTTGAAGTGGGGGGAGGGCACTTAAAAGTAGGTGACAACAAAGCAGCAGCGTTCCTACAGGAACCCACTCATACTTTGGAAACTCCGGGTTTCGGCCACTTTATTTTGTCACCGAGCCTGAAATATTTGTATTCAACAACAACAAAATTAAAAATTGTATTTTTTTAAATTAGTTGTCCCCTACTCCGCAGTGACTGACATGCCATGTATATAAATTTAGGGAACCGTTACTGTTAATAATGAATTCATAATCATAAAGTAATCATAAACTTTAATTTCACACTTAACCCTTACTGTCTCTTGGTCTCGTACAGCCATACCTCTATACCCGACAAAGAGGTTCATACATGTATACACATAAATATTAATAATAATCTTTATTTAATGAAGATGTGAGGTTTAGTATGAATGAATTCAGGATTTCCACAAAGAGTAACTGTCTATGCAAAGTTGGAAACTTTAGTTAAGATGGGTCTCACACTTGCATTGATGTTCACTGATAAATTTATATTAAAAACCTCAACCAAAACTCAGCCTTTTGTCCCAACAAAAAACAAAAAGGAGTAACTAAAGACAAATTACATAACTGCTACATTTGCACATTCACAATCACTCAAATAGAACTCTGAGAAGTGAAACGTTTGACATTACTGTAACCTCTACGGGTTACACTATCAGTAACCCATTCTATTTTGCACTACCCAACAAGTCTGGTGGAATGATGTCAGTACCCCACTTTTGTAAAATAACAATTCAAAGATATGTTTTGTGTAACCATGCCAACATGGATATAACCTGAAAATAAATGACTACATGTGCACAAAGTTAGGATCTGTACAGTTTCAGTCTGTATTTTTAATTATTTATAAAACATCTGTTCCAACATCAAAGTTCAGAAAAAAATTAAGAAAAAACCAATCACATTGTATGGAGATCTAATGAATCATTTCAACCACACATAATTAATGTTTCACAACAAAATAAAAAATTCCAACTGCCATACTTCATAATTTCATTATAAAAAAAAGATTTGATGAAAAATTCCAACCGTACATACTTCGTAATTTCATTTAAAAAAAAGATCTGACCAAAATTCCAACCACACATACACATTCTTTAATAATTTTATTAGAAAAGATACGGTAATTATTAATTACAAGTATTCATACCATGCAATTATTATTTGCTGCATACACGTCACAGTGTACTAAAACCTTGTACAAAATCATTTTTGTTTCATTTAAAATTTCAACATTGCATTGTACACAACTGTGCATGTCACAGTGCAATTACGTTGTGGGAAATTGGTGAATGGAAAGCATAATAGAATATAAAAATGAGAACTTGCACACTGTGAATCACAAGTCTAAAAGTCATGAAATGTTTATATAAAGAACTGTTCAATCACTTTTGTGTCTTCTGGTCTTTGCCATGTTGGCTTCTCTTCGAGATTTCTTCTTCTTCTCCTTCTCTTTGGACTCAATCTGTTTGGCAAGATTCCATGCCAAGTAAGCGCTGATAAGGAACAGTGGGGACAGACACAGAAGAACATAGTAGATGAATTGCCATGGGTTCTGGGCTGACCACACGAGCAGATTCTTGAGCATCTCATTCCAATCCCATCCAAACAATGTCATCTTGATCTGTGGCTGATGGAATGTGGCAAGAATATCTCACACACTGAAAATAATAAATAATTTTTTATTTCTCCTTACGAGCAATATTGTTGGAGTAACAGTTTATTAATATATTATATCCTGTGGCAAAAGTAGCAGATTGGTGAAAATTTTAAAATGGAGATTTATAATTTGATAATACACTTCAGAAATGGCAAACCATTTAAAATATTCTACACGTATTAAGGAAATTATGTGCATTATCATGCAGTTTCTTGAAACTGAAAAAGGTGGCACTTAAATTTTCAGTAAACAGCATTACAGTTTAATTTCTCGTCAGGAAGTACAATCAAGAAAAATAAAAACATCCAAAGACACACATTTTAATAGTTTTGGGGTTTTTTTTATTGATAAGTACCAGGGGCGTAGCTATACCTAACTTGAAGTGGAAGTACAAAATTAGGGTGAGGGGTCTGGGGGCTCCGCGAATATAGAATATTTCAATGACACTCAGGATCATCTTTAATTAATAACACCCCCCTCTCTCTCTGCCTGTCTCTTTCTCTTTCTGTCTCTCGGTTTATGTTTTTTGCGAAAACGACGTGGATGCACATGCTGCCGTGCCTCCGGGTAGCTATGTGCCTGAGTACTTTTGGAAGATCAATTAATGAATTACAGTGAGACCTCGTTTATTCGGACTCCAGTAATCCGGAGACCCCGCTTTACGGACGGTCATTCAATAAAAAAAAAAATCCCATACTGTAAATGTATCCATTAATCCAGAAATTCGGTTTCCAGAACCAGACGGTCATAATCCAAAACAATGTGTGAGAAATAAAGACAATTTGCTC
>JAULBS010158970.1:0-11704 GCA_032355785.1 Symmetromphalus regularis | reverse complement strand
TTGTATATATGTTTGAAAAAAATGTATAAATGTTTCAATTAACCATAGTATGACCCCCAATAGCCGATGTTTACTTTTGTGCTGGGGGGTCGTTAAATAAATAAATAAATAAATGTTTAAAATAAGCAGACTGTACAACAAAAACAGTTGTATCAGCAACTGACATGGAATACTACTCGTAGAATACTATGTGCAGAATGTAGTTAATATATCTACAAAGTACTTTTTTGTAGCAGTAAAATTTTATATTGAGTTGGTAAATAACAGTAATGTTTTGTCCCTATAAAATCCCAAATTGAACTCTAATTATTACCTAAACTGTATCAATATAGACAAAAAAGAAAAACCATTGTTAGATAAAAAAATTGGCGTAGCATTTAATTAGCTATTTACAGATTTGTACCTATGACAGAATTGTGATGGCCAGGCACCGAAAATATTTTACAGCACATATTTACAAAATATATAGATTCTTCTAAAAATATAAATATACCAGTATGAATAAATTTGTTGCACTATTTTTGTGTTCTGCTTTTTGTTTCAGTTTCATTCCAACATGTACAAGCTGGTACTGGACACAGGATCCGAAGAGGCTTTGGAGAGAATAAAGTCTTCTAGTATTGAGTTCATAGACTGTGTACAACAAATGCTCAAGGCAACCAGAGTTCTCACATTTGCTTGATCAAAATAATGACTAAAAATTCATATTTCTTTTTTCAAAAAAGAATTCATCTTAAATAGCAGCAGTGCAAAATGTGCCTTGTGCTAGCAGTCCATTTGCTAAAAGTATTACAAGACATGTTTATAGTGATATTAAAATAACTGAAAAAAATAGAATTCTTTTTAATGTTTACAAGAAACTGTGAATGGGTGGGTGCAGGTAGTCATTTCCCATACATTGTGAAACACATTTACGATCAGTACAGTATATATAATACATTGTACAAAAACCCAGCTTGATAATCTAAAAATGTTTATTTATTGAATTGTACAAATGTTTGTGGAATTTATTTTTGCTGTGTGAAAACAAATGTGTATAAATTTGCAAATAGAATCATTTTATTCCATTTCTTTTTGTTATTAAATGTTCCATTGATATCTTTTGTTGTTTCACTAAAAAACTATATAATAATTATTGTTCCAGATTCATCAGGGATCAAATATAAATGTGCTATGTCGTTCTTTGGCAGTACACAATTTTAAAGAGACCAGTCTATTTATTAACATAGATATTTGTAAAATATTTGACAATGAATAGAATTTCATTTGATGACATGAAAATGTTTGTGAACATTTGCTTTAAGAAATGTGAGGCAGATGACTGCTGAAATTATAACAGTATCTTAAAATACATTTATTTAGTTTATCATTTGGATTTTACAGGGATGAGAATTTCCCACCATCAGCAGTCGCAATTGGCCTGTAAATCAGTTTCATTAGCAACTCATAGCACAAAAGAACTCATATGGCAAGATGACATTTTATGGCAAAATTACTCTAATGTAATCAGGATGCCTGTATTGCAAAGAATTGATGATTTGGATGGAAAAGATGTGTGGAAACTTGACAAATGAGAACAAAGATTAAATTCTCTTAAATGATATGGACTAGGCTGTGTGTACTTTAATTTTGTACATTTTGAGGTCCTTGGCTTCAACCTTCCAAGCCCATAGGTAAATCTGGCACTGGTGTCAAGACATGGTGTTTTACAATATATATCTTTTTAAACCTGCTAGACACATAGGCTACTCTTTCCAATTTGCAGTAAGGGATCTTTTATGTGCACTTTCCCACAGACAGAACTGCACATATCACAGCCTTTGATAAACCTGTTCAGCATAAGTGGTGTACACCTACCCATTGAATCTTGCGGAGCACTCATTTTGGGTTGGAACATTATTAATATTTAAAATACCATGCCTCGACTTAAGATTTGATCACAGTACCTACCAGCCGTTAAGCAGAGAGCTTAACCACGACACTGGTGATGAGAATAAAATCCATTACATTTGCAAAACAAGTGTGAATCAAGCTATAGTAATTCTTGCTGGATTGGTGCTGGGCTTTTTGACTTCACTGCTATATTGATCCACTGCCTTATTTTTACATGCAAACACATTTTCTCCTGCCAGATGATGATTGGAAATGTAGCAAATCATGTGTCAAAATTCAGTCCAGTCATTTAGAATGAAAATTAAAATAATGGATTTTTCATTTACTTGTCCTAATTGCAACAAGTAGTTTGAAATTTGTAATGGTGTTATTTAATTACAACATTGTAAAAGCTATGCCAACATCGATTGTAATATTTATCATAGAGGAAAGCATTACTTTTTCCAATTTTTTTATCGGATGATAATAATATAAAAAAATTATGATAATAAATACATTAATTACAAAATATTCAGAAAGATTATACTTGCTCCACATTGCCTTAAAAAGTAATGAATGAGTATGGATATAAATGTGATTGTGTCCAACACAAAAACAACTAGATTTTTCTTTAATAAATTTAATTTCAACAGTCACTGACTGATGCAAAGCACTCATTTTACATATACACAATTCTAAATCATCTTGTCAGAAACGGTGACAATTTCATGACAAATTGAAAACAAAATCTGAACAGACTACACTTATGTAGAAGAATCCACTAAAGAATGGTCTTTTGATGACACCCATTGTGTTGAGCCCACAGTCTTTACTTCAGGCAGCCCAGTAATGTACAAAGCCTGTGAATTAGTTGTCTTAAATTTTCTCTAACTTGATACAACAATCGGCGGAGGAGGAGGATCAGGAAACTCGCCAAGTCTGTCAGCATAATAAGCATTTCGTCTAAATGGTTTTAACTCATATGGTGCACGATTTTCAAGTCTTGTGAGTTTTACTCCTAGATCTTCCAAAGTTGGACATCCTGTCAAAGTATCTGTAATGTGTTCCTGGAAATAAAATATAAATACTATAAATCATAAAACTAATGTGTGCAAGAAATGACTACATAAATGCCATTGTTAAAATGTTTTGCTATGGCACTGTGGCAGCAATTTCAAGAAAATAAGCATATTATGTAACATATTTATATTTCTATGATTGTGGTAAAATACAGTCACAAACCAATTATACAGAAGCATTGCCAATTGCCACTGTGGATTTTGAGGGTTTTTTCTATGTACAAAAAATTAATAAAAAATATGCATTTTAGTGTACCACTATTATTGTCCTTTACTTAACCTTATTCTTTAAAGTTTTAAAAATTAATTTATGAATTGGTAAAAACGGTTCCAGAAATTATCATTCTGAAGGGGTGGAAAGTAATTTTTAGAATCTATGATCCTACAAGCCATATTTTTGTAACTATTTTTCTACAGAGTACCACAATTATCATCCACTATCCAATTACAAAAAATTTACTTAAATGTTCTGTTGCTCTTACCCTTTCCAATTTCTCCAGTGAACAGACTGGGTCTGGAGCTATCAATGAAATCAGATGTGCCTTTAGTCTGAAAAGTTAAAATAAGAGTAATTAGTGAAAACAATTTTTGATGTAAATGAGCAACGGTGCAGAAAATACCAGTCCCCTTGCCAAAAGTGAGTTAAAAGTCAACAGACAAGTTAAAAAAGGATTACCACAATTCAATACCAAACTTTTTTCACTGACCGCAAATAAACCATTATATTTTCCAGTGACTCGGCATATCACAAATTCAAATTTCTCTCACTTCTCAGGAAAATAACTCCATCATTCTTGTAACTTCAAAGTCAAGACTAAATTTCTCTGAGCACTAGGCACTCTTAATCCAAACTAAATGCAGGTCACCAGAATTTGTTGCAGTTCAGTATCATGCCAAGCACCTAATCTTATTTTCAGTTTGTTCAATTTCTTTATACTTCATAACTCTTTCACACATTTTAAATTAAATTTAGTATTACTATAAAGCAAATAAAGGTTGGAATAAAAAAATATATCGATATCAACATGTTTTGGTTTCATTAGATGATTATTGGTAGTGAGGTTTGTGTTATGCCATTAACATATTGTGTTAACGGATTATTACAAATTCTGCCAGGCTAGTAGATGTTGATTAGTACTGGTCCAGCAAATGAATAAGGTATTTCCGTTTCTGCATCTATCCATAACCAAATTTTAGATAAACCAAATTCAATCAGGTATTTATGTTTCTGCATCCCACTTTGACCAAACTATAGATAAACCAAATTCAATCGGGCATTTCCATTTTTGCACCCCTTTGACCAAACTTTAGATAAACCAAATTCAATCAGGTATTTCCATTTCTGCATCTCTCTATAACTAAACTTTAGATAAACCAAATTCAATGAGGTATTTCCATTTCCGCACCCCTTTGACCAAACTATAGATAAATCAAATTCAATGATGTATTTCCATTTCTGCACCCCACTTTGACCAAACTTTAGACAAACCAAATTCAATCAGGTATTTCCATTTCTGCACCCCACTTTGACCAAACCAAATTAAATCAGGTATTTCCATTTCTGCACCCCTTTGACCAAACTTTAGATAAAAATAAAATTTAATCAGGTATTTCCATTTCTGCATCCCACTTTGACCAAACTTTAGACAAACCAAATTCAATTATGCCAGTAGTAAATTCAATATACTTACAATTTTGTAACATGTTTTAAGGAATGAAAAAAACTTATTTTAACACATTGCACATACACATACCTAAATGCAGGACTAAGATAAATCCTGCTGAACTGCTCAAATCTCATACAGTGGTAGAAAAAGTCCACTAGATCAGACAAATAGTAGCTATAAGGGCTGAAAATTAAACATAGGTGAGATTCAATAAGTATTAATAATACAAGTCAACACAAATGGGTGTAGAATACAAAATGACAATATTATAGAGGAATAACATCATGCCTCTTACACACTGCTATTCTGATATTAGCAACAATGCTTGAAATTACAGATTTTCTAACAGGTACATCCTTTGGTGGCGACAGCGAATAAATAAAATGCTAAATGAGTTCCCATGTCATGATGTTTATATTACAAGAGTATTTTTAATCATATGATTTAAAATATACGAATTGCATCACATATGACATTGTTAATTATTCTCTATAAATGAGTAAGTTATCAATATATTTTGACACGTTGTTGGAGTATTACAATACATAATTATTACCTACCCTACAGTTTCAAAAGTTTTCCCCATAGCATCTGGATTATAGATAGCCTGCATGATACCTTCAGCGACATCAATCACCTAAACATCAAAACAGATAAAAACAGTACTTTGTTTAAAAATCTTAAAACTACTTTTTATGGAATTCTCTCAAATGAGTTCTTTTGTTTCAAATTATATTTGTAAAATGGAGGAAATCGTTAGTCAAAAAAAAGTTACTACTAGTCTTTTTGATGAATTTCAATATAATGATCTTGATCAAATTTACTACTGCAGTCAGAAAAAGAAAAAAAAATCTTTTCTGGGAGAAACTGTTTAATGTAATTAATACTTCTTGTAAGTACAAATTCAGAAAACAGTGACATCAAGGATTAACTTTTAGAACATAATGAAAAGATTTTTAGTTCATACGTCAAACAAAGGTGAGAACAATCTGGGTAATTCATTCTTTAACAGTGAAATTTTATTTTAAAATTCATATTTTTTAAAACCGTATTTGTTAACTGAACTTTTATTTTTAAAAGTGTTAAGATTAACAGAAACTCACATAGACTGGACACTTTACAGTGGCATCTCCTTTGTGCCATAGAGGTATCTGAGTGTGAGCCCTTCTCCCTGTGAGTAGATAGAAATTACATAAAATCAGTTGATGAATACTGTACACAAACAACATGTAGAAAATAAGTGATGAAAAAACACTGTATTATTTAAACATACCCACTTACTGTTTTAACCTGAATGTACTGGACCTGCATCTATAAAACATTTAAATTCTACATTTAAGGCATAAGCAAAGTCTGAAGACTAATGCTATGTCAATCCACACAAAATGGTTATCTAATTGCAGAATTTCTGCCATGAATGTCGTCTGGTTTATAAAATAAATGACTATTGATTACATGCATACTTTCTTTTTTTGTTGAGTATAGTTATAAGATATTATTCATAGGAATGAATGTTATGAAAATTTTCACTATTTTTAAAATAAATACATTTTCCAGCTATGGATAGTATACATACAAAAGTTGGCATAGTATCTGAGGAATCTGTCTTCAGCACCGTATATGTCAGACGGTCGGAAAATGATGGCTTCAGGAAACTCTTCTCTCACAGCCACTTCACCAGCATACTGTAAAATGACAAAAAACACTTAAAACATTTGGCAATATCCGATATGGGTTCAACGTATTAAATAGTATATTATATATCAAGCACAGATGCAGGATTTCTGAAAGGGAGGGGTCCAAATGTGATGGATGGTATTTTGTTACGTCACTGTATGTTTTAGCACTGTACCTATCTTTAGTGATGTCATATGACTGTTGTCCGGCTAGTTAACCAATCTACCGCTGCCAAATATAGTAGAGCTGCATGCAATAGTATCATTTCCCCTTAAACGTTATGTTCGATTTTCAAAAAGGAGGGTTCAGATTCCCTGGACCTATACGCTTGGATACACTACTGTGTATAAAGATTGACAGAAAAATAAAAAGTGGTAGTTAATGTGAACACTTCTAACATTTGTGTGTAAGAAGCTGAGCAAACATATATATGTTCATGAGTGGATAATTTTCTATTTCAATGAAAGCCAAACAATTTTAACGAGATCTCTGAAAACAAAGTGATAAAAGAATAACAAGAATGAACCAAACATTGGTGGAGTCAATTCCACAATTTAATTTTTTTCCAAAAATAGGTGTCTTCTCCAGAAATTACCATGGGATTTTTCAAAACTCTTTGCTAATTAAACTTGTATTTTGAGAAGTGTTATGATAAACAAACTCGCATAGACTGGACACTTAACAGGGGCATCTCCTTTGTGCCACAGTGGTTGTTTTAACAGCTGGGAGCAATTCTGTTACTTCAAGTTTGTATAAAAATTAAATTAAATTAAAAAGAAAAAATATGTGTATACATGGTGGTATACATGAAAAATGAAAGAAAAAAATATCTTTTTGTGGAAGCAGGTTTTTTCTGTAGATCATATGTTGTATATAATTATCATGTCTGACATCAGACAATGTGATACTTTTTTAATATCACCACTCATCCTATACATTAATTACCACTTTTTATTGTTCTATCAATCTTTATATATAATATATTCTTTAAATGTTCAACTCCATAGTGCATATAAAAAATCCCTTGCTGCTTATCAATAAGTGTAGGCACATTAGTGTGGCAGCAGCAGATTTCGTCTCTCCTACCAACACCAACCTCTGTCCTCGACAGATATCACAGGAAGCTGAGTTGTGTGCCCAGGACAGTGTTCAACATTATTTTCCTTTCACTCACAGCTCGAAACCTTGAATACCTCTATCATATATTTTAATCTCTAACATGACTGTAACTGACAGGTTACAAAAATTAGATGAATTTTCCAATTAACAAACACTTGCTGAACTCTGACCTTGGTCCTGAGGAACTGTGATCCATCCTTCATCCAGATTTTCTGCGGAGTCTCGCTGGCATTCAGTGAGGAAAAGTGAATCAATTTCTCTACACCACTTTCTTTAGCAAGTTTAGCAATCTGTCGAGCTCCTGCTACATGGACATCGTCATATGTGAAGTTCCTGCGAGTAAAATTATACAGTACATTTCTGTAATCATTTATTTATACAATACATTTCTGTAATAATTTATTTATACAATACATTTCTGTAATCATTTACACAATACATTTCTATAATCATTTATTTACACAATACATTTCTATAACCATTTATTTACACAATACATTTCTGTAATCATTTATTTATACAATACATTTCTATAACAATTTATTTACACAATACATTTCTATAATAATTTATTTACACAATACATTTCTATAATCATTTATACAAATACATATATCTCATATATGCCAGTTGTCAACATTTTTCCAGACCTCCCCCCCCCACAAAGCATACAAACTAAAAAGAAAAAAAAATGATGATTTCATTGCTGGGTTCCAGGTGTTTTATTAAATAGTATCATCATCATTTTTTATTATTTTGAAAAGTGAACATGTCCCTTTAAACCCCTCCCCACCAAAGTACATTTTGTACGGTTATGAAAATGACGAAAAAAATGGATGACCCTTAACCAAACAAAACAGTAAACAAATCAACTTTTCATACTTAGTTTCAAAGTCACGGCCAACCAAGTTGATGACAACATTTGAGTACTTCATGGCTTTAAGAATCGAATCTTTATTCTGTAAATGATATGGCTGGAAAAAAGCAACATTAATCACATTAGTATTTTAATAACTTACAATATTGATTTTTATGAATTTAAGAATTTAATACTTCAGAAATTTACGTCGTCATTAACTAGCCTCAAATTACATAACACAATATATTTTCCCTTAAAGATGACAATATAAGTGCAAGTGCTAACCAATATACATCATTTTCAATACAGTTTCTCTTCTAGTAGCATTATATATGATGTAAATTTAGTTTTCCTTGACATTTGTAAAGAATATAGATGTATTTAATTTGTATACTATAATTCCATATATCCCTTCAAACACAGTATTAAATCTGTCTCTATTTAAGTTAATTAAACAAGAGAATGTCTCCATTTTCAATCATAATCAAAACAGTCAAGTCCAATAATAATAAACATCAATATCATGCCAAAGGAAATATTTTATTCCGTGATGTCATATACTAAACCAGTAATTAAATTTCAACTCAATTTTCCTACACCAAGTGTAAATAATACTACAGGAATATTAAAATGGGGTGCAGCATACATTATAATGATGCACAGAGTGGCAGAAGTCATATACAAAGAAAAACTGAAAATATTTCTAAAAGAAATAGGATGCACACCCAATGAATGCTGCCTGTTTATACCTACATTCACACTGAGAATGCCATTTAACCAGAGGATTTTTAGACTTTCTTTACTCATTCAGTTAAGTATAAAAGCTAGATTTAGGGCCAATTTCTCATTGATCGCTCAAAGCAGCTAGGTTTAAACCTTTGGTCAAAATCAACTAAATCTAGATCATAATATTCAGATCCTATTTCACGTGCGAAATCATTATCTCGCTCAGCTAAACCAGGCTGTTCCATGAAGCAGACATGCCATGTACCTTTTCAGATTTTCATGTTATTTTTAGTTTCTGTCAGTTATTACAGCCTGTACTAACAATTATACCACATATGAACAAGAGATACTTATTACTATTATTAGTGAACATAGGGATATTGTTGCAGATAAAAATAACAAAAACAAAATATAAATAAATAAATAATTAAAACAGATAGTGGAAGTAACAGGGAAAAAGAATGTGCATGGACAACCAATAACTATAAATCATGAAGATAAATACTGGAAAAGATAATTATTTAGACATTTTATTACAATTTTTCTAAGCAAAAAGTGCGAGGGATAATTGTAAGAAATTATAGGCATCCCTCCTGTCCTAAAAGTGGGGGATGTGCCCCCCCCACCCCACGCAGGATTTATGTCCGTGGCAGTGGAAGGAATTATACCAAATGTATACTACCCTCTGCCCAATAATTTTGATGATGATAGGGACCGTATACACTTTTTGCTGTAGTGATAGAATATTCTTTAAAGACAATTATTTTATTTCACTCGAAACCCTCAAAACTGAATTTTTGTATTGAAAGGGAATGATCTCCATTTGGCAAAAAGATTACAATACACCTAAACAATTTTTAATCTAACTACATAATATAGTGCCTTTTTTTTTCTTTTGTTGTGGGGAGGGAGGGGGGGGGGGTGGGGTAATATACCTCCAAAATCAATAATTTAACTAATTAATCATCAACAGCAAAATAATGAAATTAATTCAAGCAAAAATGTTATGTGAGCAATATTTTGTATGAGGCATATGATGTTATACAGTAAAAAGATGTATGAGAGGTTTACACGAATATAAATGTACCTATTATATATACTTGTATATATATAATTGTTGCATATTTACTAATAAATTAATATCAATAGTGTTATTATTGGTACTGATAGTTTATACATTGTAATTTATAACTAAACATAATTTCCAAGTTATGCACACTTCTCTTGGAAAAATGAAACAGCTGCAAAATTCTTTGTCTCTGTGACTTATGGTTAAACCATCAATGAGAAATCAGGCCTAAGTATTGTCAACACATTTTCAATGACTTAAGACATGAGATAGAATACACTAAGACAGACATCTTTAAGAGACAATATTATATCTTAGAAAATTAAATTAAGGAAACCAAGATGATCAGAGTTGAAAGGTATTTTAAAAATGGGGAATTCTGGATAAATCTGAAGACTTTCTTCCATGGATGCCACTTACCAAGAATAGAATCTGACCCAAATCTCCTGCCAGTCTCAAATTCTGGTAGTCTAGGGGTTCACCTCGGTATGGAATAATAACCTGAGAACCAATTTTACCTGAAATATTCATCAAATGAATGGATAACAATGAAAGATTTGCAAAATATGTTAAATATCATGTTAATGGAAGGTTGTAAAGTCAAGTGGAAGAAATGAAAATATTTTCATCTTTGCAAAACTTAATTTGAGGGAAGCAAGAACAACCAGTCCTTTGTGCTCCCATTAGTTTAGTTCTAATGTCAGTAAAACATCACTCCCATAAATTAAACAAATCTATTATTAATTATATAAATATTAATCCCAAAAATATATTAAAATAAAATGTCATTTCAGTCACTCCTTTAGAAGAATGATGAGAATGGGGTTTACAAAAATAAAATTTATATCAGATACTCAGGTACCAGCAATGTTTTATAATCTTTACAGATATACCTCTTATAAACAGTTAACAGCACATGTGTGTTTTTATACAAACCAAGCTTGTTCACGAGGTATCGTCCCAAAAATCCTGTTGCTCCAAAAACTGTAGCCACGATTCCACTGAAGGATAAGCGACCACCTCGTCCCCTTTTATAGGCAGCAATATTTGTGCTTTCATGTCGCCTGCTGATGTAAACTGCACCAAAAAGATGGGTAACTTGCTGCTTGGCTGGTTCTGTGATAGAAACAAATTCTCCCATAACTTAAACAATATGACCAGTTACATTCCATTGAATATCAAATACATGGAAAATACTTATTTAACAGTCATATAATTGAGTTTGCATGTTAATTATTATATTAAATTTGATGTATCTAAACTAGTCAAACAGCTTCCAAGGGCTAGCTCTGCCATTCACAAATTTGCCAATCTTAAAATATAAAAACATTTGGCGAATTTTATTTTATCTGTGAAAACACACAAGAACATCACACATATATATATACAGACAAATCAGGCCTAAAATTTCGGTAATTTTCAGGTGAATCCAAGAGGATTCTCATAAGAGCAGTTTGCGAGAATCCTCTGAATCCAGTTTATACACACATGCTCATAAGCAAATGTGGGAAATGAATCCTGAATCCCTTTTGCTTTTCTGCTATCCTAAGTACTTTGGTACATCAAAACAGGTTAGAAGTCCTGCAACTCGAGGTCAGACTAGTCTCGATAATCCAAACTGTTCTCAATGCTACAC
>JAULBS010158959.1:0-11705 GCA_032355785.1 Symmetromphalus regularis | reverse complement strand
AGAGGGGGGGAGAGAGACAGATCTACATTCATTAAACAAATTTGGGAAATTAACTCGTTTTCGTCATATATCCAAAATAATTAAAATGTGTGTTCTCCCTCTATTTTAAAGGTCTTCTTATGGGCATCACTGATTACATGGAACAAAATCACAAAAGAAAATAAGGGAAATATTAAAAAAATATTTCTGAAAAAAATGCGCACTAATATTTAATTATAAATTTCGATAGTTTCGATATATTGCTTTTTGATAGATGTTGTAAATAAAATAAAATGTTTTCTTCATCATCGAAATTATATGTTTGAAATACGTTAACGTTACGCAAAGAATTTTACTTTGAAGACAAATTACCATATATTTTATTAATAAATTTTATAAACAATATTACATAAAATACAATATAGAATTTACACATTTCATTACTAAAAGAATGATGAGACTGATAAAATATGTAAAATATATTTACATAACGCGTTTGAGCAAGATTTTAATTTGTTTTTATCACAAGCCGAGGTAACGTACCTTCTATCAAATGAACATTTAGAAATCTTATCTTGGAATACGTTGCCCAATATATGATTATTTTCGTCTTTACAGGTGTATTTGAGGAAAATATTAGTATGAAGGAAATTTTATTATAAATATTACCATTTACTAATTTCAGATACTGAAATATCGAATGAAAAGAAAATAGGTTTCTAGAAATATAGATTTATGTCTTAATGATAAATTTTCATTAAAATTGTTTAATAATTATTGGTAAGAAGATATTCATATCTTAGCACTAAACATTTTAAAGAAATTTATGAAATTAAACCGTTATACCTATTTTATTGTAGTTAACATTATGTTAAAATCTGAATCATTAAAACTGATTGAATGATTGACTGAATATTGGTTTAACAACGCCCTCAGCACAAACATAAATATCGGTTATTGGGGGCCAAGCTATGTTTAAATTAAAAACATTATTCTAAACACTGTAAAGTGGTATAACGGTTTAATTTTATATATTTCTTTAAAATGTTTAGAGCAAGAATCATTAAAACATGCTTTGAAAGAAAATTGTCATTTTAGAATATTTAAACTATTTTAGGGAAAATGTGACTGTGAATGATCGTTTTAAACTACAGTTATGTTGAAATTATTTTATTACATTTTATAACATTAAACTATTCATTAACGTTTGTATGTATGAAAAATATATACTGTACTTCGTTTATATTATTTCAAATATTTTGAAACAATTTAAAAAAATTTATTAGAATTTTTACTTGATTGAAACATATTGTATTGCTTTTAAAAACAAAAGGATTAAGCACAAATTTTCCAACTTACTATGCCTTCTACATTTTATTAGTATAATATAAAGATCAAATATAAAAGCCTCTTGTATGAGTAATAACTAGTTGAAATATTTGTCAGACACTAAACAAATATATTTTGACATTTGTCAATCACCAATTATGATATGAATATTATATATATATATATACATAATACATGCAAGTATGATTAATTGTTAAGCTATTTCAAAATTAACCACTCATAAATTAAATAAATGTTACATGTGAACACGGTACAGTAGACTGGAAATATATATACCACATCCTTCAAACCTATTTTTATATATGTCATTAACATAATTTATGTGCATACCGTTATATATTCTAGACATTATAAATAATGTAATGAATATTAAAAAGACACGAAAAGTAAGTGTTTATTAAATATTTTTAGAAATATACAGATAATAGAAAAGATACATTAATGAACACTAATATTACTTTTAGAAAAGAAAAATTCGAGAATACAATTATCTTACAGTTGATAATGAATGCATACTAATATATTGTCATACATTTAAATCAACTTACGACCGATTCGTTTCTCTTTTTATTTGGCTTTTTTTAATCATTGTATATTAATAATAAAGAAAATGTTTCACAGAATGTTTAACAATTCTCATTTTTTGTTCTATTAAATTAATATATTTTTGAAATACGTCATAAAATTGAAATATATACGTATTATAGTATCACAAATAACATATATGAATTGTTATATTGTTAACTATAGCATAAATTTAGAATACTTTAGTTGATTTTTATTGTTTAAATATTCATATTATTGACATTATTAGAGCATAATTGTAAAACATCTCATTGATTTTACTGTATTAACGATCATACTTTTGACATAATTTTGTTATCAGTGGATTATCCAGAAAATCCATTTAGGGGCTGGGGTATAAAGAATCCCTAGAATCTTTAATATATAAAAAAAATGTTTAAAAAAAATGTTATTTAAATCGCAAAATTTATAGGGATCTGAACCCCTGAGGCCCCAGCCTAGATCCGCCACTGGTTATTATAGCATAACAATAAGCTTAGACAAAAATATATCATAAGAATATATTAAAATATATAAATAAATTATATGACAATTACTATTAATAGGAATGCTTACCAATAAAATTCGGATTTCGATTTGCATATTTATCACTGAGAACATGTATAGATTTTTTTTAACTATCATACAGAGGTAATCAAAATAAATGTCAAATTAGTTTTTAGTCACTGGGAAATTACTAAAGTAATTAATGATTAATAATGTTCAGTGTAATTTAACTGAAGAAATAAAACAAATAAAACATTCCAAATTATCAAATGAAGCTGTATAGTAATACATTTCAAATGAAAATAACAATTTATTTTACCAGACAGAAAATAATGTCTATTCATATTTGAAATTTATTTCGTTTGAAATATAATTATTATTGCATACCTCGTGTTATAATAATATAGAACATTCTTTAGTGTTTCTAGAATTTTTTAACTGACACACCAACAGTTATATTTTAAAAATAAAATGTATAACTTATGACAGCTAAGTTATAGCTAACTGCTATTATATTCGACGCTCCTAGCTGAAGACAGAGTTTTATAAATCATTTAAAATCCAAATAAGTAGAAATTAAAAACAAAACAAAAAGAACATGTAATTTACAAAGATAAAACAATAATCTAAAACAGTACAATTTTAATATCAAGAAATAAAAATCCCCAACATTTTTTTTTTCTTCTAAAAAGCTACTGTCAAAACGTTAGTATGTACCTACACGTGTAACACGTTTTAAGCGCGGAAGAATGCTCGTAGTAATACCTGCGTCAGATAAAATAGTCCCTTTTTTTCGTCTATCAGATAATAAGATGTTACTATTTTTAAACACATTTTGTTCTTTATTATCAATATTACTCGGATACATCAATAATAAATATAAAAACTGATTTTGTTTGCATATTATGATTATGAATAATAAATAAATTAACCTATTTGTGTTTAAAATTAACGAATTATGATCAACGAATTGACTATTATACATAGGTATATAAAAATTAAACAAAAATCGTTAACTGTATGAATGTATAAAAAAGAAATATGAATGACAATGAATGAAATACGAATAAATATACAGTTAAATATTTTGGTACTGCTTTTAAAAACCGCGGATGAATTATATGTACGACCTTTTGGACAACGCCGATGTTTTAAGCTAGAACACGTCTATACACAATAATAACAGCATAAATATATCATAGACAAAAACAGGCAACGAAAATAAATGAATAGTCGGGTACCTGCAATGGTTTTTAGGCGCTGGAATTCGAATTGGTTAAAACACGGTTGGTAAAACAGTTGTACTCATTTTCAAACAGTCGTGACACAGTTAAACGCTTGCTGGAGGCGGGGCTAACTTTTGAGATCGGAGGTCGAAGGTTGTTCGTCATCAACACGTGACGCGCACATGGTTTGGTTTCATTGGCGGTTTCTGTAGTATATATTGCAAAATTAACATGTTTTGTCGATGTACCTCTCGTATAAAAATGTAATAAAGTAAAAATATATTATAATATTGTATTGTATTACGTTTAATTACTTTTAATTACATACATTTATTAATATTTTTATAAGACTCATTATCATTTGAAATATAATTATGATTTTCATTTCGTAATTGATTTTGGATATATTAATATTTATGTATTTAATTTTAATTATTTAAATATTAACATAAAATTAAGACTAAATATAATTATATTTTCTATATAGTGTTTTAATTTTAATTACATGTAAATATATGTGAATATTCATTAAATGTAAAAGTTCGACAATATATAAAAATATATTTTCAATATTCTTCTTGATGTGTTAATATGTTTGTAAGATTAATACAAAATACAATTGTATTTTCAACATAATTTTCACCTCTAGATATGGACAATAAAATATTTGCATAAGTAAAATGCTTGTTAAAAATAAATAATTTTATAGATATTTTAGTGTTGTAATCATTTATTTTACAAATAAAATAATTATATAGTATAACTAAAAACAATACTATTACTACTAAAATTATCTGCAATGTAATATGTATTACTATTAAAATTATCTGCAAGGTAGTATGTATTAGCATTAAAATTATCTACAAGATCGTATGTATTACTATTAAAATTATCTGCAAGGTAGTATGTATTACTATTAAAATTATCTGCAAAATCGTATGTATTACTATTAAAATTATCTGCAAGGTAGTATGTATTACTATTAAAATTATCTACAAGATCGTATGTATTACCATTAAAATTATCTGAAAGGTAGTATGTATTACCATTAAAATTATCTGAAAGGTAGTATGTATTACTATTAACATTATCTTCAAGGTATTATGTATTAGTATTAAAATTATATGCAAAGTAGTATGTATTACTATTAAAATTATCTGCAAGATCGTATGTATAACTATTAAAATTATATGCAAAGTAGTATGAATTACTATTAAAATTAGCTGCAAGGTAGTATGTATAAGTATTAAAATTATCTGCAAGGTAGTATGTATAAGTATTAAAATTATCTGCAAGGTAGTAAGTATTAGTATTAAAATTATCTGCAAGGTAGTAAGTATTAGTATTAAAATTATCTGCAAGGTAGTATGTATTACTATTAAAACTATCTGCAGGGTAGTATGTATTACTATTAAAATTATCTGCAGGGTAGTATGAATTACTATTAAAATTACCTGCAAGGTACTATGTATAAGTATTAAAATTATCTGCAAGGTAGTATGTATAAGTATTAAAATTTTCTACAAGGTATAAGTATTACTATTAAAATTATCTGCAGGGTAGTATGTATAAGTATTAAAATTATCTACAAGGTAGTAAGTATTACTATTAAAATTATCTGCAGGGTTGTATGTATAAGTATTAAAATTATCTGCAGGGTAGTATGTATTACTATTAAAATTATCAATAAGGTAGTATGTATTACTATTAAAATTATCTGCAGGGTAGTATGTATAAGTATTAAAATTATCTGCAAGGTAGTATGTATAAGTATTAAAATTATCTGCAGGGTAGTATGACTATATCAATGTACATCATGATTAATTTGATTAACGTGCATGACAGCCAACTTCATAATGATTTTGACGCTATTTTTCTGAATTATTTTATAATCATGGACGGAGGGAATATGGAGCGGGAGGCTCAAGCCCCAGTAATTTTAATTAAAATTTGTGTATCTGTATTTTGACTATAGAAAATACCTAAACCTACAAAGTGTCACCACCAGTATATTACTAATATCTGTTTCACAGGTAATGATAATAGCTTATTTAGACAAAAGGTATGTAAAGATAATGACAAACAAACAGAGAACTCATGCATGGAACAATTTAACGAAAAATACTAGTATCAGATTGCCAAGTGCATTTGACATCTTGATGTTCGTAAATATTCATGTTACTTCGGCCGTTGTCTTCTAACGTATATAGGATTAAATCCATTTTATAATGATTTTAGTAAAGGTAAATGTGTTTGACATGGATATACATATAGACTGCATTTGTAACTTCTATATATTAAGTTTATGTGTGTATAATTTAATAAATGTAATTACTAAGGGAGTGTATGTGTGTTTGTGTAAGTACATGTGTGTGTGAGAGAGATACTGTATTTGTGTGTGTGTGAGAGATAGAAAGAAAGATTGTGTGTGAGAGAGATGCTGAATTTGTGTATTTGTCTATGAGAGATAGTGTGTGCGTGTGAGGGTGTGTGTGTGAGTGTGAGTGTGTGTGTGTCTGTGTGTGTATGAGAATGTGTGGCTGTGTGGATGTATGTGTATGATGTGAATGTGTTTGTGGTTTGTGTATGTGTGTATCTCTATATCTCTCTCTCTCTCAATCTCTCTGTCTGTCTGTCTGTCCGTCTTTCTGTGAGTGTTTGTAACATCATAACCACAGAAATATTCCAGAACATAATTATTTTTCAATAAATTTAGATTTTCCATAAAGTCAGCTATCAGTATCATTTCATGCAAAACATAAAAAATGGTATTTTAAATGATGTGCACATCGACACTTCTACTCGACACCCCATCCCGAACTTCATTTGTCTGTTCTTCCTCTCCATCCAGTTACCTGTGAGTATGGTTCTAAGAAAGCATAATGGAATACATCAAGGTATAATGTAGAGTTAGCCTATGTCGACACTGATAAATGGTTATGCGAATACTAGTTTAAATTTAATTCTCCATTCATACCCAATAGATGAAAACGTCAATCAGGCAGACATTTTATTTGGTCGTTAGATGATATTTAGTAAATACGTCTTGACAAAATAGGATTTCCAAGATGGCAGTTTTTGAAATTCGCAATGGCAGTGACCAGTTCCATCGCAAAACGTGCTGTAAAATTTATCTACGTCGGCATATTTATGATAATCTGGTATTTACTCTATTATTTGTAATAAATTGCCGTCGCAAGATAATTTATGATAATCTGGTATTTACTCTATTATTTATAATAAATCGATCTACATTGGCATATGTATGATAATCTGGTATTTACTTTGTTATTATTTGTAATAAATTGCCGTCGCAAGATGATCTGAATTTCGAGAGCTGAGGTGTGTGTAAAGGAACATCCGGGGTCAAAGCTTTACGAGTTGTACACACCAAGATTTGACTATTTTTTTCTATTATGATTGGGAACCCCTTTTAATATTTAAAATCTTTAAAATATTAATGGTCCTCCGTTAAAATTGCTGGATCTGCTTTTAATAGGGAGGGCAATAGTTGTGATACAGATACACATATAATTCTTTCTATTTGTACTTCATGTTATATCATTTCCTGGAAGTGATAAATGTTTGTATGTGTACGTGCGCGCGGGCGCGCGCGCCTGTGGTTTGAGTGAGTGTGTGAGAGAGAGAGAGAGAGAGAGAGAGAGAGAAAGAGAGAGAGATAGAGATATAAGACAGAATGTGTATTTGTCTGTATCACTTTCTCATCCTATTTCTCTCTCTCTCTCTCTGTCGTCTATCTTTATATGTCTTCATAAATCTTTCTCTCTGTTTCTGTCTCTGATCATGTCTATATCTCATTCTCCCTCCCTCCCTCTCTCCCTCCTTTTTTTCTCTCTCCCTCCCTCTGTCAGTCTGTCTGTCTGTATCTCTCTCTGTTTCGTTCTCTGTCTCTATCCTTTTCTTTGTCTCTGTCTCTTTGGTTCTGTCCTGTTCTGTTCTCTCTCTCTCTCTCTCTCTCTCTCTCTCTCTCTCTCTCTCTCTCTCTCTCTCTCTCTGTGTGCATGTGTTTGTGTGTGACTGTGGCGTGTGTTTGAATACATGTGTATGCGTGTGTGTAAATATGTACATCTGCAAATACATTTGTATGTCTTTATATTTGTATGGAAATATTTATGTTTGTGTGTATGTGTGTGTGTGTTTGTATGATTACATAGTAATCCATGTTCATAATTATGTTAGTAATGGTAAATAAGTGTGCGTGCGTGTGTGTGTTTAATATGCATCTATATGCATGCAGAATGCATGTGTTACTTATAAATATTATAATGCTTATGTTTTTGTGTATGTTTCTTTTAATTTGCTTTACAAAGTGAATGATTTTACGATAGACGTTTCTTTTATATATCTGTATATATTATAATGTTTATGTATATATATTTTTACAGGTGTGATTATAATATTGTATATTTAGAAACACACGTTTATATTTATGTTACAACCCGTAAATGATTTTATATTTGTGATTGTATGCATAATATTCATATGAATACTAGGTACATTTGAAATATATCTTTGTTTTTCCATACTGTTTTATCATTGTGCGCATGCGCGATTTAGTCACGTGACACATTCAATTTCAGTGTATACGATGGTCAGTTTAGCAATGGAATGAATAAAAAATATATTACCTACCTGTGTGTTGTGTGAAGGCCAATATAACTGTAGTCAAGGTTACAATCAACAAACGATTCCAATCTCTGTTAGGTGGCAGATTGGTTTTACAGAAACTGCTCTGATCTTATATTTAAACTCAGAGTGCAAAATAGCGGTTATGTATACTACAGTGACTCCCTCCCCCAACTAAAAATATTCTTTTCTGCACTTCCTTTACATCTGTTTGATTGAAACTTTTATTGCCAATACATTTTTTGTATACATGTTTATTTACAGAGTTTCCAGACGTATATACATATAAAAGCAACAACAACAACCAAAACATAAAAACTGTTTAAAAATACAAAATTTGATGAAAATATTTGTGATTAAAAATATTTTATATAAATGAAAACTGTTTCTGGGTGTTTATTTGTCACCTTTTCCACTTTACAGACGCCATTTTGGTTACCATGGCAAGCATACAACGAAAGAAAACTTCAATTAAGATAATTGTATCTAGAGTACCGGTATATTATGTTTCAAAGTTATTTTTTTTATTTTATGCTTATTACATGAAGTGTTCAAATTCATTTTCGGTTTGATCGGGTATTTCCGTAACTCAGTTTGGTTTTCAACAAAATAAAAGAAGACATTTCTTTATTTAATATTGGAACCGACCTCGGTAGTGCAGTGGTTAAACTATCTGACTCGCGGCTGGTAGGTAATGGGATCAAATCTCAGTCGAGGCATGGCATTTTTAATCTTAATATCAGCTCCAACCCAGAGTAAGTGCTGAGCAAGGCTTAATGGGTAGGTGTAAGCCACTTACACCAACAAGCTGTCCACAACTGGTTTATCAAAGGTTGTTATATGTGTTATCCTTTTGGGGATAGTGCATATAAAAGATCCCTTGCTGCTTATCTATAAGAATAGTCGCGGTAGCGGGTTTCGTCTCTCCTACGAACACTAACCTCTGTCCTGGAGAGACAGCATAGGTCCTGGAAGCTGAGTTGTGTGCCAAGGACAGCGTGCTTGAACCTTAATTGGATATATGCACGAAAATAAATACAACCAACTATCCTATATTAATTCTCGAAATGGACACATGGGCGTGCTATGTTTGTTAAATGAAACAAACAAGATGGATTCATTGTTGCCATGACGACTGCAGTGCTTCCGGAGTGCTAAATGCGTCAACAATAATTATCGTTAAATTCCTTAGCATAACGGGTTTCTTTCTTTGTCTGTACGGAAGTTAAACAATGGCAATGAAACTCGTCAGTATAATTTTCCCTTCCTCATTCAACACATATAAAAAATAATCATGAATCATTGAATTCCGGAAAAATACGTACGTATTTACATCTCGTAAAGCGCCTCACAAGCTATATTCCGGAAACTACCGAGATGTTACGGAAATGCATTCGACAGACGTTGCTCTTTTGATAAAAAAGAACTTTCGGAATAAGAAAGGCGTACGAAACAAAGCAACAAGTAGTACTCGGGAAGTTGACAGTTCAATTAGGATCAATCACAAATAAAATATTTCTGGCACGCATGTATAACATGGAGATGTGGACTACTATTTATTGAGACCACACACGCGTATACAATTTCCAGTCGAGTACGCATTAAGAAAATAGTTCTTCAGTGTCGTTTTGTCATATGCTGATGTTTTCTTTTAAAAGAAAGTGAACTCGAAAGCCGGATACAATGGCCGGAAAGCCCACCTGCGAGTAGCTGGCAGTTTTCAATATAAGACTTGATTAAGCTAAGTGTTTAGATATGTACCTAAAGTGAAAGGTCTTAAGATCGATCGTTATCAAGGGAAGAGATCAAGCGCATTGTTTAATTAGCGGATCATCACGGTATTAAGTGTCAACACAGACTGACATACATTCTTACAAAGACGGAAAAAAAAAAAAAAAAAAAAAAAAAAAAGAAACAACAAATAAATGAAGACCCAAGACATGAAGGAAGGAACGAAAAAGAACGCAAGAAAGAAAGGTAGATAGACAAACAGACAAAGAGACACAGATAGAAGGAAGGAACCAAGAAAGAAAGGAAGACAGACAGACAAACAGACAGACAGACAGATTAATGTAATTACTACACACTGTTTACATAACAACGCCTACGCCGTCGTATAGAATACACTGTTCAATTAGCACCAAAGTGAAAGTATATTTTATAACAGTTTCATAGAGACAGGGCAAAACAAACCATGACCGTTGATATGTCAGTCATTGAGCACAGCATGGAACGACAAAACCTCAAATGACACACAAAAGGGAACCATTCCTACAATCCATTTCACAGTATTGAGACATTCGTTAACTTTTCAAAAGGGTGAGGTTAGTTTTTATAAAATAATTTTCCATTAGCAAACAGCAAAATGTGTGTTCCCTCCCAAATATGTCAGTAATGCAGCACAGTATGGAACAAAAAACCCTCAAGGACACAGAAAAGGGAACCTATCCTATAATGCATCTTAAGAGTATTGAGACACAAGGACTTTTCAAAAGGGTGTGGTTAGTTTTTATAAAATAATTTTCCATTAGCAAACATCAAAATGTGTGTTCGAGAACATACTTCCTGTGGTTTGTTTTGTAATTCAGATGGCCTCAAACTAGGCCTGTAAGAACGAATTTTTAAATGTAGGCGTGCAGAAGCATGAATCCTCTGGAACATGCTATAATTAGTAGTCTTAAACGCAATTTCCTGGTACAGCAATAATACAAACAACCATTGATAAACGATTATTTCCTAGAATTTTGTTTTGGGTAGGGGTTGGGTGGAAGTGGGGGTGGGGGTGATTATACCGTTTGAAATGGTAATAATTAGATTCCCTGAAAGGTGGTTTCCTTTCATGTGAATAATTTTTTTTTAGCCATTTTTAAACAATGACTTTTGATTAAAGATTAGTTTTTCGTTCTTTCGGCTGTTTCTGAAAAGCATTGACACCGTAATATTTTAGACTCATCCTGAATTTCCAGGACATTTTTGGAAAGTATTTGCATCGTATGTTCTTCCGGTAATTTCTGGAATGCACTGGTATCGTATATTCTTCTGGTCATTTCTGGAAAGCATTGGTATCGTATGTTCTTCTGGTAATTTCTGGAAAGTATTCGTATCGTATGTTCTTCTGGTAATTTCCGGAAAGTATTCGTATCGTATGTTCTTCTGGTAATTTCTGGAAAGTATTGGTATCGTATGTTCTTCTGGTAATTTCTGGAAAGTATTGGTATCGTATGTTCTTCTGGTAATTTCTGGAAAGTATTCGTATCGTATGTTCTTCTGGTAATTTCTGGAAAGTATTGGTATCGTATGTTCTTCTGGTAATTTCTGGAAAGTATTGGTATCGTATGTTCTTCTGGTAATTTCTGGAAAGTATTCGTATCGTATGTTCTTCTGGTAATTTCTGGAAAGTATTGGTATCGTATGTTCTTCTGGTAATTTCTG
>JAULBS010158958.1:10724-26265 GCA_032355785.1 Symmetromphalus regularis | reverse complement strand
ACAAATCAAATGTTTATATTTAAAATTAATTCTTTGTTTGGAAATTAATTAGGTCAAGGGTCCGTGGGAGTATGCGTCGAGTATTTGTCTATTCAACTGTTGGATTCTGTTTCACAATGAAATACGGTTTTGCCGTTTTAATTTCAAATATTTATATTAAAGTGACATAATCATAATTGTATTAAAAAAGTATTTGTTTTGAAGCATATCACATAAAGTAAAGTGAAGTTTATTTTATTTAACGACGCCTCTAGAGGACATTGACTTTTATCTTATCATTGGCTATTGCACTTTAAACATATGGTCATTCTGACATATTACTTTAGAACAAACCCGCTGCCGCCACATAGGCTACTCTTTCCCTTTAACAGCAATGAGTCTTTTACATGCACTTTCCTACAGACAGGCTAGCACATACCACGACCTTTGATGAACAAGTTGTGGACCACTGGTTGGAACGGAAAATAGCCCAAACTGTTAAACATATCACATTTAAAAGCGTATGTCATGACTTACATACCCACAACACATTGTTATCAATTAAAGCAATTTACTTAAAGGAAATAACCTCATTGGCAAATACTTAAAATCCATTATCCTAATATATTTTGTTCAGAAATAATAATTATAAAGATGTTTTCTATTACACATAAACAACACATTACTATTGATTAATCAATTTACTAGAAGATTTAATATTACCTAATTAATATACGACCTAGGAGGCCATGTTCGATCTGGAGAAGACCATTGTGGCTAAAGAAATCCGTCAGAAAATCTCAATTTTCAGTCTTTAATAAATGGACTTCTAAATTTTATCCTTAACCTCCAATACATAGCCTGACATAGATTACTATATTAGTATTTTAAAATGTGATGGTTTGTAATACATTTTTCAGAACCTAAAGCTGATTTTAAATGCGTACATTGTTCGGCATGCAGGATGCGGTAAGCGAATTTCATTTTCATTATTTATTTATTTATTATTATATTTGTATCATGAAATCCTTCCAAAAACATTTATTACAGGCGTTCACAATAGCCAGCTTTCTTTCAAGACCGGTGATGATATAACATACTGGGTGAATTACTCACAACCGCATACCGCACGCAGTACATCCTATGCTTAAAAAAGAAAGAAAGAAATTTAACTGTATAATTTTCTGAGATGCTCTGGATCCGCCCCTAAGTTGTCATGGTATTATATTCGTCAAGTGTCACAAATCCGACAGGATAAGACAAAATGAGGTTGTTACCTTTATATTTGAGGAAGGCGTGTGTTTGTCATTTCAACCCGAATAATACACGCCGTATGTGTCATAGTTTTTTTTCTTCTATTAATACAGTCGTACAAAGAACAGTGACTGGGTATAAATATGTTCCAAAACATAATACTTCTATTATTTTTTCGTACACTTTATATGTAGTACATGTATATGAACAAGTAACATACAATTTACACGCTGTTCGTTTATTTTAATATTTTCTTTTTTATATGCTATATATATACATTAAAAAAACGTATATTTATGTGATATACAGGGGTCTATTATAATTTGAAGGTTTTAGCCGGAAAAGGCATTTCAAAAATATTGGATTTTCAAAAGCAAAATAAGGGGACATAACTCCACCCCTACCCCTACCTCCGTCTCCTAATTCCAGGACGCCCAACCCTTCACTTCAAAGAAGCTACTGTCATCTATGCACGAGGGGGCAGTGGGTGTTATGTCTCATATAAACAGTGGCGGATCCGGAAAATGTTTTACAGGGGCCTCCATAATATGATGCCGCTTCATCGGATGCTTTAAAGTTAAAAAATAATAATAATAATAATTAAAAGAAATATTATTTAAATCGCAACATTTAGGGGGGGCAGGCCCTATACCATACCCTTAATCCGCCACTGATTAAGGAACACAGATATGAGGAGAATAAATCCAAGAACGTGAATGTAGCTAATTAGCATTCGTCAAGATTAGGGTCATAGCAGGGGTTCAAAAATATTCAGACCAAATTACAGTAGGAAACATTTGCTGTCCAAAGGGGAATAATCTCCTAACCCACCTGACCCCCACCACCACGCCGAATTCGCTTCTGCATAGGTAGGCCTATAATGAATGCATCTGCTTCCTTTTATGTTAATTGTGTAGACCATGTGACGCAAATAAGTCTTCAGTGTTTGATACTTGGATTTAATTTTTTACAGACTTTACATTATTTGTACCAAATTAGCAGACGTTAACCCAAAATGATATGAATCGTGGATTATGTATTTTAATTGACCTACTTAATTTTGTAAATTTTTTAAAATGGTGGGGTCAGAAATATTTTAAAGGTGGGTTTTTTCAAATATTGGTGGAAATAGCGACTTATGACCAAATAATAAAAATACACATTGGTAGCTGCAGAGGCCTTTACACCCGCTAAATCTCCCCTAAGATCCCCTTCTGGGTATGTTACAAGATTTAATAAATCAATTTAAACATTAATGACGCCTCTAGAGCACATTGATTATTATCTTATCAACGGCTATTGGACGTCAATCACTTGGTCATTCTGACATATGTTTTAGAGGAAACCCGCTGCCGCCATATTGGCTACTCTTTAAAAATATAGACAAAAAAAAATAATAATATAAAAAGCTTGTCATAATATTATTTTCTTTCATAAAATACACAGCTTCATACTGTTACAGAAATAACGTGGTTTAAGTACATTTCATACTGTGTTAAGAATTGATACATGGTGGAATATTATTATAATATATAAGGGGTCGTTCATATATCTCGACATTTTCCTATTCGTATTCAGAAATGAGCCTCAGTGGTCCAGTGGTAGAATGTCAGGCTCTCAAGCTAATGACATTGGTTCAAAACCCGGTGGAGGCTGGCACACACTTGACTATGTGTCAAAATAACGAAATGTTCGACATCCAATAACCAATGATTAATAAACCAATGTGCTCTAGTTGTGTCGTTAAACAAAACAAATCAAAAGAAAAGAAAAAGAAAGAAAGAATTTTCAGAACACCCTCAACCAAACAAATTCGTACGCTAAAAATGTTGAGTTTGAAATTTAAAAAATTATAATATGTAAAATAATAATAATAAATAAATAGAAAATAAAATATAATAATAATAATGTGTTTAAAGAAGGAGACAATTAGTACAAGACTATATGGTTTTCTCAACGAATTAAATCAGCTTTTTACACTGATTTTATTAATTTTTTATCATTTCACCAAAGTATGACCCCCAATAGCCGATGTTTATTTTTTGTGCTGGGGGGTCGTTAAACTAACAAACAAAACAAAATTCTCAACAAATCTGATGAACTTTAGGCAGGCCTGAGAATGAGCGGCTGGTCACTGACATTGCTCGGTACAAATAGGTCATTTGGAAGATTTAATAATCACAAACAAAAATCTGTCGTTCTTTTTGTCGTGTTTCAACATTTAGTGAAAATGTTCATTAATTGTTGTGTGTAAAATCGACTCCAGATATATGCAGTATGCATATTGTAGAAATCAGACCAAATTAAATAATATAAAGCACGCTCGGATGCAGGATTTCTGAAAGGGGGTGTCCAAATTTGGATTTTTTAAAAGAGGGGCAGCCAAAAGTGATGATGAATAGAAATGGGTGAAAAAAATTTTAATTTTCACTTCCTTTCACTCGTAAATTGGTAAAAAATAAATAAATCAAGGAACGTGTGTGTGGGTATGGGGGGGGGGGTCCCGACCCCTTGAATCCGCAACTGTAAAGCTTACAGTTTAAAATCTAAATTGTAGTGTACAATATATTTTCCACGTTTGCGATATTGTTCTGATTCAACCATGTGCTATGTTTGATCGAAGTTACAAAACCCATGTGACAATAGCGGTGGTTTTTTTTTATAGATCATCTCTGCATGTATAATTAAGTGTACACGTGGCAGTGTCGCTATCAATATCAGTCAGGTCCGGAGGAGGAGGGGGGCTAATGGGGCCCAGAACCCCCCCACACACACTTTTGTCGCCAGTTTCAATTTCGTGTATAGATCGCGCAGCACTTTTTATACACTCTTGAAAATTAGCTCCCCCTCTTTGAAAAATAGCCCCCACCCCATTGAAAATCCGCCCTACGCGTCTGTCAGTAAGAGGCCATCTAAAAAATCTAAAACTCACATTATATTTAACATAAAACGACTGTCATGAACGTGTGTAAGGGAAATCAGTAAAAGATAATATGCTTTTTGAACCTTTTTTCACATTTTGTGTGCATGTATTAATTTTTAATCTTGAAATTACTCATTTTTAAACATTTCTCAAGAAACTAAATACAATAGTCTACATTTAAAAAAAAAAAAAGAAGAAAATATTAACAGCGGGGTTCAACTTCCGTCCCTACCCCCACCCCCCACACATGCACGTTATATTATATCAGTATTTCATACAATCAAACTTGAAAACTAGACCCCTAAAAAATTAATTCACAATAATTCGCGTGACATTTTTACCAAGTTGCTTGTTTAAACATGGCGGCATTTTTGCGAACTCGATTTTGCGACACATGAATTTATTAAAACTGCAGTTATATTTGTATTTTGAAATAATAAAATATGTTAAAAAGGAGATATATGATATCCTGATCAGTGTTATATTGAAAACCGGCCCAGTTCGGCGGTAGTGCAGTGGTTAAGCTATCGCACTCGCGGCTAGAACATCCAGGAGTCCGGACATCCCCCGTTTGTCGTATTTTTATATTTTTTAATATATATTTTCCGAGTGGAAGGACGCGAAAATTAACCGTTTCCCCCCAGTCTTATTAACCCATCACATTTCCCCACCACCTTTCTGAAATTCTGCATCCGTGCCTGCAACCCGTTAAATAATGACCGCGGTAGACCAAAAATAATTGTTTCCAAGCTTGAATTTGTATTAAGTAGTAAGACTATAAGTAGCCTAATTTAAAAAGAAATTCATACGCTTGCCGTAATAGCCATTCGCCATCGCCAACCAGTATACGAATTTAAAAATGAATCATGGGCGTAAATCCCGGGGGGGGGGGGCACGGGGGGACACGCCCTCCCACTTTCTGGACAGGGGTGTTTCCCCCCCCCCCACCAACCACATTCAAGAACGGATTTTCGCACTAGAAATGAATTGTGAACAACACCTGATTCCTGAACACTATTAATGTTCAGATGATTACGTTTTACAATTTTTGTATATTAAACATAATACACCCAGTAGGGCCTCCCGTATGTCTTATCTTGAGCGTTTATGATAGAAGGGAAGTAACTCTTTTTCAGGTGCGTGTGTGAGAGAAGATTCATACAAATTGGGTATTTTATGTTGTTTTTTGGTTTGTTATTGCATCATCATCACTTATTTAGGTGTCTTATGGTGCACTAGACGGCAGTGGTTGTAATAATACTACATATATCCATAGTAATGTTTTATTTGTTGTTAATCTTTCGTTACAGCTAAGATTATCTTTTGATGGCGGTTGTTAATTTGAAATGCTAGACTTTATCAAGTCCATTTTGAAAGTATATAAATAAATTTGCAAATTAGAACAAAGGAAAATGTTTTAACACTTTTATGAATTAACACCCATGCAGTATTTAAAATATCTATCTAATACTTCTTGTCAAAGCAATTTTTGATAGTACTTTGAATATTTATTATAATTTTTAATTCAAAATTTGATCATAATTTATAGTCTTGTAGAGACCTTTGCAACTATACATGTACTGATGTAGCGCTTTAGTCATCACTGTCATGTTAGAATTTATAACATGAGTAACCTGTATTCATGTTTTCATCTATAACATTTTTTTTTTTTTAAATATACATATTGCACAAAATGAATAAAATAATTTATGAATTTGATATTAAATTATTCAGATACAACTTCACTTCTGCTGTTTAACATGGGACCCAGTTTAGTCACAGTAATTAATTTTGCGATCGCTATATATTAAAACTACGTTGTTATTTTGTCATAATAATAATTATTAGATAAACATTATGTTTAATTCTTAATTGGACCAGTAATGCAAAAAAAAACACTTTGAAATGACATCATAATGTGCACAATTGTGTCCACAAATGACCTACATGTACTACCGAAGAGAAATAACTCTTGAGTCAAAGTATTTCCATTTTCAAGTATGGAAGCACAAAATCACAATAAAAAGTAAACCGACATGCCTCCCACAGTAGTATCAAAGGCCTTTTGTAAATCATGAACATAATGTTGGTACAATGGTAGTAATGATGTTGTGACTTTTTTCGATTTGGGACCTAAAAATATTAGATTAATCCCTTTGAACAACATACAAGTATGTACACACGCACGTAAGCATACTTTTTATTGGAATAACTTTTATATTTTTAATATGCATTGTGTATAAATTTAAATAATGAAATTTGGATGAAATACTGAATGCATTTGCCATAATATATATATTTTTTAAAACATTATTAACAATAACATACATAATATTTATACCAGATGCAAGTCAAAATATATTGAATGTACATACATTATTTTACATGCACACATGGTGAGGCAGGTAAAATATATTGAATGTACATACATTATTTTACATGCACACATGGTGAGGCAGGTTACATACTGTTCTGTTAAAGTATTGGTGTTTGTTTGACAGGCAGCTGAAACAGATTTGGAAAAAACAAAAGGTTTAGTGGTTTTCAGAAGCTTGCTTTACTAAATGAATTGTTTAGCCTCCCCGCCAGACCTGAGAAATGCCCCAAACCTCCAAATATATATTAAAAAAAAACACACATTCCAATAAATTATTAAAACTCTCAAAACAATGTTTTCTCACCTATTATAGTGATTGTGCAATCACCGACAAACTTTATTCTGACGACAGGGGCACTGCCTCTATCAGACAAAAGATGTACTCATTTTAATGTTTTCTTGTTCTATTTCTAGCTAGAAAGTGTCTAGATTGTCTTCTCTACCTTCCTGTCATGCCCTCTGACCATGAATACCATGGTTTTCTTCTTCCTGTACACCACCATTCTACATACAAATAAAAATAAAAACCTCCCACCCTATATGAAACAATTGAAATGATTGGACGCTAAACAAGAATGTATTTTTATGTGGCCTTATCGTCGTTTTGTGACATTAATCTCCAGGGATTATTCACTAGTTAATCATGTTCACATTAATTACTGTTAATGAGATAGGTTTTGCATTATTTGGTTCTGAATTGCAACAGCTGGCCATTTGTGAAATACCTGGAATTTATTATAAATTAGTTTTTAATGCTTTTTTTTTTCATTATTTTAATATGTAACACTAACAGTATCACATATTATGATGCATTGTTATTGTGCACAAAGTGTTTAAAATGTGTTTTTGTAGTAAATAGGAATTTTAGTTTTGCTCATTGGTGTGTATAGATAAAAGCTGCAGCTGTTACCAAATTAAGACACAGCTGCGGACTCTATTTCTAAAGTCACATTAATGTTATTATTATTTTTTTTAATTAACGCTAATAACAGATAATATCTATGTTCAAATAACTACAGTTTCTATTCCCTTGTAAGTAAACAGAGTCATCTCCCTTCTGCATACTTGCTTCTAAAGGCATAATTACTACAAATACAGGTAGCTGACATTATTCTGTTATTTATAGCACTGCTGCATCTAAACTATATATTTCTATTCCCTTGTATGTAAACAGAGTTGTCTCCCTTCTACATAGTGGCTTCTAAAGGCATAATTACTACAAATTCATGTAGCTGGCAGTATTCTGTTATTTATAATTAGAGTTACGTCTAAACTTTATATATTTCTATTTTAACGTATGCTAATCCAAATAATTTGTGGTACATCAGCATGTTGACAATGACATTTCATATTTCAAAAATAATTTTAAAATCCCATTTTGTTTGTGTTGCATATACATACATTTGTAGGTCCTTTTCTTAACAATGTTTCTTGTAAATAATTATTTTATTATGTTCTAAACTGTTGTATCATTTAATTGTTTGCAGGTTTCAATATTTGGCACTATGTTGGAGAAACAATATTCCGTGAAGTTTTTCTCATCATTCATTGAAGCCATACAGAAAGTGTGTCGTGATTTTCTCGACTATGAGCAGGGCGTTGAACTCAGTGGCTACCTGGCTGTGGAAATTGACAACATAAAGAAAGAAAGATATGTCCTTAGTGAATTTATTCAAAGCTCGGGGAATGTGATCAGTGAAAGTTTTTGTACTAAAGCGTTTAAGTCAGTTCCAAAAGCTGCTTCAGAACACAGAGTTCTGAAAGATCATAATACCAGTTCCAGCTTGGACATATTGGACAGTTATGGGCAGGAGCAGGCAGCAATCAATCGTAGAACTTATCTTCCTGGAGGTTATTCTAACCAAAGACATTCAAATACTGGGGGATTTCAGAACATGCGCATGTCTCATTCATCACAAATCCAGCCCAGACAGTCCTCTTCATGGGTTCCATCTATAGACTCGGTTCAGTCAGTCCACTCAAACACATCGAGGAGAACATCCTTTCACGGGTCTCAAGTTCGTGTTGGTTTGGAATCAAGTGATAGAGGTTTTAAAAGAAATTCTTCAGAATCAGATGGGTCACCGTCTTTGAAAATAGGTAAATTTTTAAAACTGTTTTTTTGTTTCTGATAGGTATTCTGCAGAGGTACATAAAATTATCTTAACACCAAATATCCAGGTGATATTATATTTGATAGATTAACATTTTCCATTGCTTATTTTTTAAAATTTATTTCAAATAAAATTTCTTAGGTTGTACATGTATTTGTAACTTCTAGCTGTTTGGAGTTTTTAACTCGTCGAAACCGAAGCAACAAAAAAAAAAAAATTCACCCAGACCCTTGGGTACATCTATGTTTTAAAAAAAATGTCATTCCTTTTTATTTGCATAATTCATTTCCAATACTGGAATCACTTCTATTGCCTACAACAGGCCGATCATCTATTTCATCGTCTGTTTCTGTTTCAAAGTCACTATCATTTCCATATGTATT
The DNA here is from genome assembly GCA_032355785.1 of Symmetromphalus regularis. NCBI lineage: Eukaryota > Metazoa > Mollusca > Gastropoda > Neomphalida > Neomphalidae > Symmetromphalus > Symmetromphalus regularis. Next base: position 17,235 of record JAULBS010158958.1, on the reverse strand, counting down.
GTTATCATACTCAAAATGAGTAACAGGAATTATCATCCTTTGAACTTTATAAATTTGTTTAAGATAATTTTTGCATCCAATTTATTTTTGACTCTCAAGCTGATGACAGTTGTTCAAAACCCATTGGAGACTGGCTCATACTTGACTGGGTGTCAAAATAACTAAATGTTTGACAGCCAATAGTCAATGATTAATTTAAACCCCCAAAAATTGATTTAAATATAAATAAATATTATAATTTGGTCATATGTAGCTTGTTGGAATATTTTTGAATGCCTGTTACAAAATTGCTGTATTTGCCCCTGTTATTAAGTAAATAAATGACTACCAAATGTACCATCTAAATAAATTTGGCTAAACTTGATTTTTACAGCCCGATCTAGTCCAGCCGATCACACAGCAGGCAGCTCATCAAAAACAGCAGCTTCAGAAACTCAATCTAATCCAGACTTTACTCAACCCAGTCAGTCCAGCATGGAAGAAAGTGTTCACTTGCCGTTGGCAGCTAAAGTGAAAGAAGAAGAGGATGACGATGATGATGTGACATTAATAGAAAGTATGAGTGACTTTGGCAAGGTGGAAGGTTCTGTTGGTTTTAATGCAGACTATTCAGACATTATGCATGAGGATAGTGCTGGGGCTTCGCAACAAATGTATATGCAGCTATCAACGTCAGGTGAAAAAGTGGAGCTTTTTAAGGTATTTAGCTTTTCTTTCTTTGTTTTTTAATGATTGATTATAATCTTTCTGAATTCTCTAGAAAATACACAAAAAAAAGAAATAAAGTGTGTTTTATTTAACGACGCCTCTAGAGCACATTGATTTTTATCTTATCATCGGCTATTAGACATCAATCATATGGTCATTCTGAGATATTTATTTAGAGAAAAACCCTTAATACCATATAGGCTACTCTTTCTAATAAGCAACAAGGAGCTTTTATATGCAGTGTCCCACAGACAAGACATCACATACCATGGCCTTTGATGAACCAGTTGTGGACTACTGGTTGGAACAGTAAATAGCAAAAAAGAAAAAAGTTCCATATTAAATTTTATTTTTTCACCATGATTTAGACAGATTAAAAAAAAAAATCTCCTTTAGATTTCAAAAATGATATTCATAATGTATGGATCTTTAGTGATAGAGCAATTTTTGTTAAAATGTAGTTCTTATTAATAACTATTTTAATTACCAAAATTTGTCTTGATCAGTTTTGCAGATTGTTAAATCTCAGAGACTTGACTTACACATCACTAAAAAAAATTCATTCTAATTAAAAGTTATTTTGTTGGGAATTTCAAAAAGGTTAATGTAGTTGCTTTCATTTGAATGCTTATGTTGTTAGTAACCATCTACATTTTTGTGTTAAATGGTTTCAATTCAGTTTACATATCTCTTCAGAATATTTTCCTATCTTTTTTAGTCCTTTCTAGCATCAGTTTCACTAGATGTGATTTTAGCCCATTTCAAGATATCTTAACTAAATAGTAATTTCTTCTTACAAGTTTTAGTTTTTTCCACTGAACATTTGCCAGTGTTGATTATCATATCGGATGTTGTATTTGGTTAAATGTTTACTAGATATAACAAAATCTGACTGTTGAATAAAAATATACCACCTGGTCCAAATGATTTAACATGGTGAAAAATCAAACAAATGTTGTTTGTTCACTCTGTGGAAGATACAACAAAAGAAGAAGAATTTTGTGATTTCAACCTCATCTATACATGTAGAACTTTACAGTTTCGATCAGTATTCGTGTTCTGCCAGTGAATTTACAGCTTCTATGGTGAAATGACTTTTCGGAATATCATGTTACCATAGCGTTCATCAAATATTTCAAAATGTCACTAGTCCTCTAACAAAGTTGGCCTGTGTATTAATAATAAAACTGACTTTTCCATAATAATACAAATAAATGCTTTGTTTATTAAGGGTAATACAGCAGATGTTAATCTTCCATGACGCCCTTTGGTATCAAAAATACATTAAAAATTGTAATATATAAACACGTAGATAACTGTATAAAATATAATAAGATGATTTTTATTCTTTTAACAAATATTATTTAATTGTGGATTTAAAATTACAAACATTTGATGAAGAGTCAATGAATGCAGAAAGTTGGCTCTATAATAAATAAATAATGGTCTAGAGTAGCTAAAAGTACCTTTAAATAATGTTTTTGGTTTTGGAATAGACAGATTTCTACATTTTACATTTTCTTCAGTTAGAGATTATTTTTTTCAGCATATTGTAAAAGATTTGTAATCTACTTGGGGCTGCTCTGTGCAGACATACAAATTAGCAGACATTTATGATGAAGAATAGTTTTTTTGGACAGTCATCGAATGTAACTCTTGGAATAATGAGTCATATGGGGAGAGGGGATCTACAAATGTACATCTATATAGCCAAGTTTCACTAGCCACGATAGTGGATTAGGAGAACCTTGAATATGAATGTATATATATATTATATATTCTGTAAATCATGAAATTAATGAGGACAAGCTATACAAAAAATGTGATGACCGCAGAGACAAAATTTTATTGATGTATTTTAGTTTTATCCATAATGCTGTAACAAATGGCAAAGCAAGATACATTAATAAAAATAAGTATTTTGTTTACCCCCTCCCCCCCCCCACACCCATCACAATTTACAGTACAATTTTACTTTTTAAATATTTATCGTAGAACTATGGTGAAATGATTGTTATGGATATTCTGATGTGAAGACTTTTAAATACATTTGTGTATCAGGGATTACACAATATTCTATCATTGTTGCAGATCACATAACACTAAAAAATGTCATACCCAGTGTTGGAAATGGCTGGGAGCCCGGGTCCACCTGAAATGGGTAGGGCTACGAACATTTCAAAATTGGTAGCCTGTGTGTCCACCATGACTGGATAGGCTACGGTGATATAATCATTAAATACCTTCCAATGATACGCTATTTATTTGTGTGAGGAAGTGATTCACATCGTTTATTCATTGATTTTATCTAGCACTTAAACACAAACAAATTTTGTCCATTTGTAAGCGGAAGTTGTTACTACGCTCATGTGCAAAGTAGCTTCACTATAGTTATTGTTTTGATAAAGCACGTGTTCAATCACACACTTACCACTTACCTTACAAAAAAAAATGAATAAACAACTTGCAGGTAGGTAATACTTGAAAAAAAAGGTTGGTCCACAAACTTTTGAAGGTTTGAAGCCCTGGCGACCACCTCAATTCTCAAATAATTTCCACCACTGGTCATACGAAAAACCTTCAACCAGAAACTTGTGGAAAGATCTACCCGGCGACTATTTGGCGAATAGTCGGAGAAAAATTGCCAGGTGCCACCTATTAATGACATTCCTGTGGTGTGGAGTTCAGTATTCAGAAAGTTAAATATTTTGACAGTTCATCTGTTTTTTGCCTTTAACACCTGCAACTTCTGTTGGCAATGCTGCCTTAAACAGGCGCAGATGCAAGATTTCAGAAAGAGGGGGTGTCCAAATGTATGTGATGGGTGAATAGGACTGGGGAAAAAATTGTTAATTTTCATGTCCTCCCACTCACAAAATATATATAATAAAAACTTTAAATCGGTTCCACTATTGCATAAAAGCTACTATAAATTGGATTGCGGTAACGTCATGATTTAAGATAACTTTACTACTTTTATTATTTTCTTGTACAAGCCTGGAAATAATGTTTGCTGTGCCTGTTAAAAAATCTTACATAAGCCTGTTTGTGCCAGACATTAAAAACATCAACATCCTGTCACACAAATCAATATGGATAATTTAAACAAAACAAATGTGTTTTTATGAGGTATGTGATTGCTTTTTATTATCAGTCAGTGTCAGAATTTGTTCAGTATAGGCAAGGTGTGTCAAGTCCATTTTACACAGAAAGGTTATTTTTCACCAAGATTTAAAATTTGAGTGTTAGACATGAATAACTTTGTGACTGTAAAATGTTCCAGATTGACAAGTATTTACCATTGTCCGTGACTGTTGCGTAGTGTAGGCCTACAGATATATAATTTTTTATTCAGTACGCTGCTTACATGTACTTCTAACACTTCCAAAGCAAAATATTTTAACAAAAGACTGACATTCAGACATTTTTGACGGCACCTAATTGCCATTGCTATATATCTTTTTGCAGTGATACTATGATGATAATTTCCAGGAAACAAGCATACTTTCATATTTTTGAATGGCAGTACAGTGCTGCTATAAATCACTTATACAGTACTTAGCTTTTATGATGCCATTGCTGATTGCTGCTGCAGATGTTGAGTGCTATCCATTGCAGGATCGTATAGTGGCACTGATTTTCTGAGATAATGGAAACAGAAGGAATTGCAGAAAAACCTATCTGAAACGGAATTCCCGATTTTCTCCAAAAACATTATTTATTTTCAAATATTAATTAAACGGATTTTGGAAACAGAAAATATTGATACCTGACTACACTGATATCTGTACGTGTTACGGCAAATTAGTTTAGCCCACAGATGATCACCCATCGTTTGGTACATGCTACTGTCGATTTTATAATGGAGAAAATCAGACGTTTTTTAAATATTTCTTTTGCTCAAATTTTTCGACAGTTACGCCATTTATTACATATTTTGGGTCGATTTATTTATAATTTTCTTCATAATTTAAAACGATGAAAACTGGTTTTCATGTTTGGTAAATAAATGATACAATTAAAGTCATTTTTTATGTGATCAATTCTAATTATATTGGTAGATTTTGGCAAAACCGAGGATTACCGAACTCATGTCATGGTGTATTTAAACAAGTTTTAATTCATATATGTGTGTGTGTTTTTAATAGAAAATATTTCAATGGAGTACAAAGTGAATTTATTGAATTTATGGAATAACGGAACTTGTTAAATTCTGAAATGGAAAAGAGGAAAATTTGAAATGGAAAATCAGTGCCTCTAATAGGTTGAATTGCATTGACTGTGTTGGGGAATGGTGGGATGGTGCCATATATCAGAGTTAGCAGCACAGGTTATAAAACCCTGATATATAGATTACCTTCATGTACAACTGCTACAAATGTAGATACTATTACTAGATGCACAGAATACTGTCTGGTGCATATTAAATGAGTGCAACTAATTATTGTGATGTCTGAACAAAACTACTTCATTCAAAGTCTGTATCATTCTGAGCTTTATCTTTCCTTTTCTTCTCTTTAATATACATTTATTTTGAAAGACAGCATTGTTAGGTTGGGACTACATGTAGTTGTTTTGAGAACATTCATGTACCTTTGATTTTTTTTTCTGCGTTATCATGGTCTGATCACCTATGAAATAAAAGATGAAAAAACAGTAGGTTTGCATTTTCTATTTTACTACTGGGACTTCTTGTAGATCTGTGAAAATAAAAATAAAAAATGAATATTCTAAGGATCTATTAGTATTACTTGGAATCATTTTCTGTGTTTTTATTACCAGCACATGTTGGATTACAAATACATCAAATGGAGTTAGGTTATTATTTGGGGTTGTGTTGGGTACAACTACAAATATATTGCAGCTAGGTAATTATCTGGGGTTGTGGTGGGTATGTACACCCAGTATACTTCAGACATTGGACTCTGAAGCAGTGGACAGTGGTTCAAAACCCATTGGAGGGTTGCTCACACTTGATTATGTATTAAATTACTTGCATTAGTATTATATTTAGTAGTAGTGTAGTACATCAAGGGTTTACCTGGCTTTTATAGAAATGGGGGCCTTGGGACTCTCCTGTTTCTTTTCTGAGGGTCTCAACCTAAAACCTAATGGTCCATAATTTAGTCAAGCTTTGCAGAAAACTAGTTCAGCATTAAGAAAAAATATTTATTCTGTCTTAATTTTTATTTATTGTTTATTCATGATTGAGTCAATTATTAAATTTATATAACCAAAACCATTTTGATATTTTTATAAGAGTCCCATGGGATTCGGTGTCTCTGAGTTTGGGGGTCCAGATGACATTTTATTGCATCTTTTATGCCGGTTTTGCGAGTCTGGTAAATCCCTGGTAGTATGGTACATGTACATCATTTTGATAATTTTAATACTAGTGTACTAATTTTAAATTAATGTCAGAAAATTATTGTACATATATACATTTGTGAATTTAACTTGTGCAGTGTATTACTACATGTAAATGTAGCTCATTTACTTTCTGTGAATCAATGGGTAAAGTTGCAGTGCACAAAATGTCAGAAGAACAACTATTCATTTGCCTGACAGTTCTGTAAGATGTAATTAATTTGTTGATTAAATGTGTTTTTTATAAGTATTGTGCCAGGTGTGAAAAGCTGATCAATGATGTATATTACAAATCATCTGAAATTCATGGAAGTGTTTGTTGTCCTACTATATGTATAAATAACATAAATAAAAGACACCGTTACATTTACAACCAGTTTGTCTCCCACATGCAGATGCCAGGACATTGTAATTAAAGGTAGATATCATTTGTAAA
>JAULBS010158958.1:0-10624 GCA_032355785.1 Symmetromphalus regularis | reverse complement strand
CGTTACATTTACAACCAGTTTGTCTCCCACATGCAGATGCCAGGACATTGTAATTAAAGGTAGATATCATTTGTAAAATTCCTCTCCCTCATGTCTCACCCCTTTGACATCTGTTGTGCTGGTATTGTTGGACTTCATCCTCCTTTTCATCCATTGAGCCCACCTGGTCTCAAAGAATGGCAACAATAATACATTATAACAAAAGGGAATGATAGGTACAGCAATATATTTGCCTTTGAGGGTGAAATTGAAAGGGATTAGTAACAATGGTGAGGTTTTTCAAATTACTTTGTATATGCCTTAAGAAAATAAATTTCATATTTTACCAACTGGAAACAGAAAATGGAAATGATTGGATCTGTTGAATATTGAATAATAAAAGGCCTGAATACATTAACTGAACTTTAGCTACACAATGTGTTTCTCTCTGTTTAGAATCAACGGATGAAAACATACACACAAAAAGACTTTCAGGAAGCTATGTATTCTGTCCAGGAGTGTGGAATGTCAGTTCGTAAGGCAGCCAAACTGTACAATATCCCACATCAGACGCTGTGGAATCACACGAGTGGCAAACATAAGACATACAGAGATGAAACAACTAGATTAATCATTTCTGCTGAGCAATTCCTGGTAGACAAGGATGTACAAAGTGATGCCAATTCCAACTTGAAGTTTAATCCCATATAATCAACAGGTTATTGAGATGACAAAACTGATGGTGATTCCAGATTGATGTTTAATTCTGTATTTTCAACTGGCTTATTGTGATGCCAAAAGTGATTGTAATTTGAAGGTTAATGCCAAATAACCATACAAGTTTATTGTAATATCACAAGTGATGGTACTTGTAGTTTCAAGTTTTTAATGCCAAATACTTAACTGTATTATGGGGATATCCAGAGTGACTGCTATTTCAATTTGAAGATTAATAGCAAATAATTAACGAGATTTTGTGATATCAAAAGTGATTGCAATATTTTGCTTAATGAACTTAAAAATAGTAAGTGTGGCAGTGTTGGTACAGTGTAAGTCAAACACTGAAGATGGTGGTAATATAGGAAATAACAAAAATGAAACATTTCTGAGGATTACAGGCAGTGTTGGTACAGTGTAAGTTAAACACTGAAGATGGTGGTAGTATAGGAAATAACAAAAATGAAACATTTCTGAGGATTTCAAGATGGAGGACATCAGTGGCAAAGGATGTTCAGATGCAGATAATAACTTTGGTTGCAAATGGTTGCCTACTGATGAGTTAAATTGAAACATTCATGAGGCTAGTATTTGGACACGGATGTCATCACAGTTTATTATATAATGAATTTTTGAAGTGGTGGTGGTCTTTTTCTGAAAATATTTTATCTTAAGATTTAAATAAAATGAAATTTTAAATTTAATGATTAAATACTCCTATATAATTTTTCTGTTAAATATTATTGTTCAGACTATGTTGTACACATTTCTGATTTTTCTAACTGAATTGCTGATAATTTGAAATTTGTATAACTCGTTTACCATAATTGTTTTGTAACATTTAACCCATTTTAATTTTAAAAATGCATGTACCATACTATATATTTTTATAAACAAACAAAAAATGGCACAAAATAAGATATGTGCAAACAAAATGTTCATATATCCACAATTTTCAGCTGTGTTAAATAGCATTCAAATAACAAACAAAAAATTATTATATAATGATCTTTACGTTTCAGCCAAAATGAAAATGCGTTTTTTAAATTTGGAATAATTAATCTATTGTCACGATGGAAATAAAATGATTACAAGTGTAGACCATGCATTTGTATATTAATAATTATTGTAATAGATTTGGTTTTAGAATCTCCAGAATTTATTTTTCTGAAAGATGGTATTATAAATTGTATAACTGGTTGTATTCAAATATATATTTTTATATTAATACAAATTTATTTGTGTTCATTACTACCATAAATGTGTAAATTATTTAAAGTGACAAATACAACTACATGTGTATCTGCTACAATTGTGAAAACAGAATTAGTGAACACTGGAAATGTTATTTGTGAATATTGGAGTCGTGTGACTATTAAACAGTTTCTCTGAACTATGTTTCTCTCTCTACCTAGGCTCATCCAAAGAAAGCCTATACCCAATCAGCATTTAATGAAGCACTGCGCACTGTCTCTGAATGCGGCATTTCCATCAGAAAGGCTGGCAGAATGTACAATATTCCTCACCAGACACTTCATGATCACATCCGTGGAAAACGTAAGAAACTCAGAGAGGAAATACCTCTTTCCATGGTTCCTGATGAGCGCTTCTCACTGGAAAGTTCTATTGGTCATCCAGTTGGAGTTCCTTCCGTAGAGCCTAAATCTTACTCACGGGACAGTCTTGTCGATCTTGCTAGTGATGCTGTATCATCAGAAAAGAGTTCACTGGAAAGTCAAGTTGGTATTGCTGGTGCATCTTCTTCCATAATAACTGAGTGCTTCTCACAAGGAGGTCAGACAACTGAAGGTGATAAAACTACCTGAAGAATACTGGTTGGAATGCCATATCGTTACATGATAGGCCTACAAGTTCATTGCCCTATTCTTACTGTTTATTTTGTGCCATTTCAAGAGATCAGTTGATCTATTACACATCACATGTGAAATTCTGTTGGTAAAGTAACATGTTAATGAAGGTTTTGTTGATACATTATTACCGTACAATCTATTTCTTTTCTTTGTGAAGGTTGTGGAACTAAAAATGTGGAAATAACTGATTCCATGATGGAATACATTTTATTTTGCTAAAATATTTAACAGTTTTGTTTCAAAATAGTTCTAAAAGAATTTATTTAGCAGTACTAGATGTTTTGTTACAGCGGCATTCATTCATCACGAGAAATGTATTATGTAAGCATTCTGTTTGTGAAAAATCTAGAATGTTAACCCTTTCCAACTTTGGAATGGGAAATCCCGCTATAAAAAAAATAACCATTCAGACTTCAGAACGGGATATCCCATTGTGTCTTTTTAACTTGTATTTACCACCAAATTCGTCATAACTGGACATGCGCAGTTTAGGTAATGCTAAGAACAACGTCTTGTTAGAAACGTAGCCTGGTTTGCTGTGAACATTTTCAGTTTTTTTGGTCAATTTTCAGCCGATTTTGTATCGAAATGTAAAGGCAGCATCGATTTTTCATGGCACTGTGTTCTCGGTAGTGATGTTTTATCGGAATATGATAATAAAAACTCGGAATGCAAGTAGGTAAAATGGTATCATGAATATAAGATAACATACCGCTTCTGAAACACATGCACATTGTCGGAGAGTGAGTGAAGATTTTCTAAATGGGTCAATTCATTAACAGATTTTCATAGAAATTTTATGTCGTTATAGTAAGAAATTAATACAATAAATACCTATATTTATATATAATGATGAGTAATTCTTAAAGGAAATTCATCTATCTTTACAAATAAACTTTAACCAACCTTCTACCATGAATAATAAATAAAAGTTATCATCAATTAACCATCTTTAAATTTATCCTTTGTTTAACTGCTGAGATAAATCAATTCCTGGGGCATTTTAAGGCAGTGGAAAATGGAGTCTGAAGGGATTAAGTAACTCTAGTAGCTACATGTACTTGTATGTTTATGTAAGTTGTGACTGATTATCTGTGAAGTGGGAATGGAAACTGGTTAAAGAAGCATTATGTATGTGTGTTCTAGTCTGAGGATATGTGTCAGGGTTTGAGATTCATGATGGCATCACTTATTTAACATCATACCCCATATGTTTGTGTCTGTTTTGCAGCTTTATCATCCTGAACCTAAAGTTTTTAAAGGAAATAATTGCTGTGGTTCTTCAAACAACGAATTTTAACCCTTCATGTGTACACAAGAGGTTATCTGATGTGTCCATGTATACACTGAGTTAAAACTGTATGATATACCTGTATAGCATTTAAATTTATTTTATTGTAATTTTGTTTTCAGTATTACCAGCCTGATTGATTTTCTATTCATGTTGAATGTGGCTAATAAAATAATAAACTCATACATATTGTTGTTCAGATCTGGACTTTTCTCACCACTCAGGCCGATGATCATTTAGATCGTTGACAACTTGAATGTTCAGTCTATGTGGCAAGGTGTTATGTATTACAAAAAAAGTCGCTTGTAATCTGTAGTGTTCTGTTTTTCTCATTGTAAGATATTGTCATTTTGCAGATAAACCTGAACATGCCAGTCGTAAACAAAATAAATTCTGTAATAATTTCCCAAATGATTAAAACGTTTTTTTTTTTTTATATAGACCTTTAAATTTATGACAAAATCTTATGATAAAAAAATTGCCATTGTTGGAAAGTGACTGTGGCTTGAAAATGTCAAAGAGGTGAAAGAACAGTTGTTCCTTGGTATCTTTAGTTTTTTAAATTAAAGATGATTTTGTTAATTGTTAGTATATTACTGATTTACTCTTTATTATTTGGTGAATTCTCTTTCAGAATTTTATGTTTTATTGCTGGTTATACTGACATGCTCATTGTTGCATACATAACTTCTAAAAACCCAAACATTAGAAGAATTACTCTGTGAAAATATCGGTATGCTTAACGTGTGCACCTGTAGGTCTGAATTTGTCTGACATGATTACTATATCAGCTGCTGTTGAAACATTATGTTTATTCATTAGTATTTATTGAATTAGCTGGCTTACTTCCCTTTTTTCTCCAGTCTTACACATGCATACAACATGTACATGTATCTCTCCTCCTCAAAGTAAACAAAAAAAGAATGATTAATACAAATGGTGCAGGCGTCTTGCAGACATAATAAAATTTCAGTCCTCAGTGTAAAACTTCTGGCTGAAGCTTGTAGCTGCCAGAAAGTAGTCTTATCTCTGTTGGAATTTCCCTGTCTTTGCAGGAATTTATGTGGGGTGGGGTGGAATGTGAACCTGATTCCCAAAACTGATTTTGTTTTAATTTGATATTTTAGAAATGTTTCCCCCTGTAGTGAGATACCCAATGGGTATGATCTACTTCTCCTGATGTGTGTTGAATTTGGGTTTTATATCTGGGTGTTTTTTTTAATATATATTCAGGAGTGTGTATATAAAAGGGAATTACATATTTTAAATATCAGTGTGTATATAAAAGGGAATTACACATTCTAAATATCAGTGTGTATATAAAAGGGAATTACACATTCTAAATATCAGTGTGTATATAAAAGGGAATTACATATTTTAAATATCAGTGTGTATATAAAAGGGAATTACATATTTTAAATATCAGTGTGTATATAAAAAGGAATTACATATTCTAAATATGATTCATGCTTAAAACAACATGAATACATGTACATGTAATGCATGTCTGGTTTTTAAAAAATCATAATGCTAAATATAATCTTGTCAGAACTGTCGAGACACTGTATTAAAGATAAACATCAGGAAAATGATGTACATGTATTACTACTGACAGCATTTAACTTTGAAGTTATTTAAAAACCAGCTCTCAGTGAACAGTGAACTTGACAGGAACCACATGTTTAATCTACATGAATGACTATTTTTCAAAACTGGCATGTCATGTCTGCTTCAATAAATTCACTTGTTTTTCTTTTTGTGTTGTTATCTTTTCATTCTGTAAAATTATATTTATTACAAACAACACATTTTTGTTGTCTGTAATGTTAAAATTCTATGATAAAAATAAAAAATCGCAATGTCAGCTTAAACTTTGTTTGCAAAAATTATGAGTCCACAAAAGCAGTGTGTTTGCTGGCTATCATTTGACTGTCTGATTATGGCAATGGATTTTTCTAAGACATGTTCCTTTTTCTACTTAGGCATCTGGGATCCATGTACCTCGAAAACGGATGCAGTATACTCAGCTGGATCTCAGTGCCGCACTGAAAGCTATTAAAGAAGAGGGAATGTCTCTCCGCAAGGCTGGAACCATCTATAATGTGCCATTTCAGACTCTGCATTTCCACATCAAACGAAACCGCGAATCTGAGATAATGTCCAAAACAAATCCAGACCAAGACATTGGATGGAAAGATAAATTCATTGAAAACAAAACAAGTCCAGAGCGTGATATTGGATGGAAAGATAAATTCAGTGAAAACAAAACAAGTCCAGTGCATGATATTGGATGGAAAGATAAATTTAGTGAAAACAAAACAAGTCCAGAGCATGATATTGGATGGAAAGATAAATTCAGTGAAAACCAGTAGAGACAAATTATTAGAAAAAACTGATTTTTGTGATAAATTATAGCAAGATGCATTAAAAAACAAATGAAGAAATACTAGTATCTGTAGAAATCTCATACATCAAAAATCTAATTTTCTTTTCTGATTATCAAGATGTATTATACCAATATCCATTAAAAACCATCAAAGATGAAGCATGATAGCCAATAGCGAGACAGATACAAAGAAAGCCAGCGAGACAGATACAAAGAAAGCCAGCGAGACAGATACAAAGAAAGCCAGTAGGCTTACCTAAAAGAATCTAACAGAAATTGATCCTAGAAGACAAAATGAGAGCAAAAAGCTCTGAAAGATTTTGTAGCCAAACATGAGATACAATACTTAATTGCCAAAGTGATGTTTACATTGTGGAAACCAGTAAAAACGTGCTGTTTAAAAATTCTATCATTTTTGGAACTAATGGTAGAATGTCAAATGATGACATGGAAAAAGTGATAAAACAAAATTCAGTTGGAGACCAAATACACGTGTTTAGAAAACTGTTTGTGCATAAAAGGTGCAGTTTTAAGAAATAGGTCGAGGACTGACTAAACATGTAGGTTAACTGTTATGCGCTTTAGTTCCTTTGCTTATTATATTGCAGTCCTTTGAACCTTAGGCTCATGTGTTCTGCACACTGTTCTAATAGCATTTTATTGATTGGTTACTTTATTATTATACCAGTGATTAAAATGGACTCTCATCTGGTGTTGAAAATCTTATTTGAATAAGACTTGTAAAGTATGGTTGGTTTCCTTTGAGCTTTGCAAGGCGTACTCAGGGGTGTGCATTAACCTTTTTCAGATACTGGCAGCTGGGCCAGTAACCTGGCAAAATCCACCAGCCCTCAAAATTTCCAACGTGGCCCACCCAAAACAAATCTAGGCCAAGAATGGGTGAGCCAAAAGCCAGAAACCGGTAGTCTCATGCATTAGGCCTATTGCGTTTGTTTGAACTTTACAAGAAAAATGGCATCTGTAGCAGATGAAATCTGAAATGCTATCGTGGTCTCTGTTTGGAGTTCAGATTTGTGGTTCACTTAGGAGAAACCTGAGGTGGCCAGCCAGGCGGATGATTATCAATACTGAACTCGCCAGACTAGATTTGAACCCAAGACGGGCGGGAGGGCGACCACTAAACTACACCCCTGCATACTAGTACTTCGTTTTGAGATGGTTGGCTGATTAGAATTTTAAGAACAAATACTTAAATAGCATAACTGGATGTTTGTTTTAGTTATGCATGATACTTCAAGCACAGTGGAAGCAAGTGAATATTGGGGTGGGGGCTAACAGACATTTGGGTGGGGGTAACAGATCCAGGCTTGAAGTGCAGAGTTTCGAGTGGATACGAGGTTATGCTTGATTCAGTATTATGGGGGGGGGGGGGGGGCGAGTCCCCTCAGTCCCCCTGTTCTACTGTGCCTGCTTATTATTTTTTTATGAGGAATGCCTGAGTGAACTGTCTGCTTGGTAGAATAGCATCATCTTGTTGAGTTATTTTATCTTATGTCTAGTGTACTGTTTTATGTAAGCCTGGGAGTCTGGTATTCACTTAAATCTTATATATACATGTATGTGGACTACCCAACAGTATCCTCAGTAGTTTATCAGTTCTATTTGTGACAAGATTTACAGTGAGGTGTTTCTTCCTCGATCTGTGTGGGTCCCTTTTGATTTGGAGATAGAGAGTCCTTATGGTACATTACTTTTCAATTCAAAAAATCTTTTAGGATTCATTTAAATTTTGACCAAATCCATTTTGAGTAAAACTGAATTTGCATTTACATTTTACAAATATCTGAAATTCATTTAAAAAAATCATTTGACATTTTCTGTATAACTACTTGATTTTAAATCAAATTAAGTAATAATGTGATTTCCTTTTTGTATACTTTCAGCAAATATTTTAATACTGTGTAAATAACGCATGTAGTTGATATGAAATCATTATTCCATTCTTATACAAATTGATCATATAACAAATGTTATTCATATTGAATACATTAAGCATTCTTTATTAATAAAATTCTGATATGCAGGGCGAATGCACTGGATTATAAAATCGCCAAACAGCTAATTAAAAAATCGCTTGTCACTTTTGATCCACCACTGTTTTGACTCTACTTCTTTGTTACTTGAGTAATTCCCACCTTTAATTCGTCAGCGAACCATCTAAATACTACTTGTTGTGTGCGCATTTTTATGTGCACATACAGAGTTAATTCAGACAACATTAGAAGAGTTTGAACTCGGTAGATTTGTTGTCAGTAGTAATTCAGCCTTTTCCGTTTCTTACGATTCATTTGGTACACTTTGGATGATTTCGTCTTTGGCAGTAACGTCAGTCTGTGCTAACTGAAAATGAATTTGGCTACAGAATTTCTGACCAAATTAGCTAAATTGCTAATGATTTTTATGGTCCAGCTTAAACCCTGGATATGTGATATGTATGCCATCAGTTCATTTTGCATCCTAATGTGGTATTATGTAGTGTCCTGACACATAGACAATTTGCAAACTATTGTCTTGACTATTTAAAGTGTGTATATATTGATATTGTATTTCTATAAATGTGTCTATCCTGAAACTGTACATTGTCCATTTGGACATAAAATGTCATGTGTCTTCATTATTCAGATATTTTTATAATAGTTTGCATTTATCTTTGATGGAATATTTGGTGAAAACAATGACAGCTTAAAAATAAAATGTCTATATTTGATACCCATGCACTATTTTAAGAAGTGTTGCACTGTGTTCATTAGCTCCTTATTCTTAACATTTTGACTTTCAGTTAACAATTAGCTACAAGAACATGCTGATAGAGGTGCATGTTCATCAGATTCTGTAAGATGCATAGTGCATGTCTTAATACAGAAAAGTTTGCCAGTAACATTTTTATTAACATGCTAAGTATAATTTTACATACAATCAAGCTGGAAACATTTAAATTGGTCTGTTGGCATACAAACATACATTTAGCTTTCTCATATTAGAGGTGTACTATGATGTATTTATAAAGTTAATAAAGATCTAGTAGACTTTTTTGGGCTCATTACTTACTAGTGTTATATTATTTTAGTGTTTTGCCACAATATAGCACATAGACTTCTTTACATTGAGAAAATATGACAAATATGGAAAGATAACAGAATCATGCAGAAAGTGGAATGTTCATGCATTTAAGAAAAATGATAAAAATATATTTTGTAAAGTTCTACTGTCCCTTAATTAATTTTGTTGAGTATATTTGTACATGATTTATCCGTGTGTTTTTATTTTACTTTGAAATGTGAATACATTACAAATACAAGATGTGTTTTAATAAACTGATTGTATTTATTTATTATTTTATTGCTCCAGAGATCTATTTATTGATAATGCCAGGGTTGGGGTCTTGAAATGATTATCTTTCAATGAGTACAATATATATATAAGCACATAGTCTATTAAATTTAATAGTATCAGCAGTTACTACAAACAGATGAACTCATTTTGCATATGCACATAATAAATCATTAATTATAATGGTTTTGTAACATTAATTTTGGTTCCCAAACTTTTTCAGGCTGCCACCCATTTGGCTCCCAGATCACATTCCTTGCGCCCCAACCCCATCCCTCCCCACTCTTCACACCTCCACACACACATGAAGACACACCTCTTTCTTGGTATCAGGTGTACTGCAAATTTAAAACAATCTAACACTGAAAAGTTAAAAAATATTACTGTGCTTTGATGACACCCTACCACCCCTTTTTTCCTCACCTCTTCCTTGGATCTTTCCAACTCACCGGAGTGTGGGGGAGGGGCTGTACTGCCCACTTTGGGAATGACTGATTTGGAGCATAAATATAATATAAAGTAAAAAGTGTAAAGAAAGAAGAGAAGGAAATCTATAATTCCAAATATGCTTTAGAAACATTACAGATATTTTAAATACCAGAACGGACTTGTCTTACATTGGAGTTATTATTATCATTATTATTTTATTTACAGCTGCTTCATTTTGTAGAAATCTTTGCCACAGTGTCCATTTTTTATTAATAAAATGATGTTAGTCTTATTTTGTTCTGTTTTGATTTTATTAAGTTTGTGTATGTTAAATAAGATGAGCATAATGATTTATAAAATATTTATGGTCAGTGGTAACTGATTATAGAAGTCACTGATTTTTAAAATGTATTCAAATTAAAGGTTATACCTAATGTACTCCTACAAATTAACACCAGTTTGCTTGTTGGTAATTATAGGATATTAAACAAGTTTCCATTTTGTATCATGTTTACATGTATGTCCCGAGTGAAATAATTTTCAGTTGTCACAAGCTTTAGCGAGTGACAATGAAAATTATTTCACGAGGGACATAAACAT